>JAJOZX010000086.1:0-17500 GCA_023014485.1 Bathynomus jamesi
TTCTTTCAACATCAACGCTTTGGTGGTTTTGGCAACTGTTTCATGCGATTTATTTTTCAGGGGAATTAGCTACAAATATCTAGAGAATGCATCTATTATGAATAGGATGTAGCGGTAGCTTCCATTATACATTGAATATTTCTGCTTGTCTGTTAAATCCGCTTGCCAAATAGAATCAACCGAGGCTGCTGTTGTCTTGGCTGTTTTAAACCTTTTTCTGACAGGCTTATGAAGTGTATAAGCATCCTGCTCCTGCAAAAACATCTCAACATCTTTTTTCCCTACTCCCTCATTATAAACGCCGCTGTACAGTCTATTAACGCCGCCGTAGGAGGCTGGGTTAGAAATGTCATAATAAGGTTTTCTTAATATGTTAGTCATTTGCATATTTTAGAGGAGCGCGGATAGTATTGGCCGTTGTGGATAGTGTTTGGTCTCTTCTTTCTCCTCTTCAGGGTGCGAAGGCGTGTTCAGCTGTAGTACATACGAGGTATGTCCCAAGTCTTTAAACCTGTTCAGGTTACCTATCAGTGTTTTGGGGACGTTTATTTGCTGTAGTTGGTGAGGGCCTATCCCACTTTCTCACCAAGTGGTGTACGATGTCAATGATGTTCAAACCCTGTACCTTTGATCCTTCAACAACAACCTCACCTGTATCGGTCCATTGTATAACGGGATTCACACTCAATAGATTATAAAGACTTAAGCCTTTATTCCTCAATGTACTCGTATATGGGAGACCGCTTTTTAATATATGCTCGAAATGTTGCGGGGTCGCTCCGTTCTTCTGTACTTGTTCGGATTCGTCACGGTCAGTGTCGTCTCCATGCCTGATAACTACGGGGAACTCTACTGGTTTCTTATAATTTTCGTACTCATGAAAAATTTTCTGCAGAGCTTCTTGGTATAAGATTCTTTTCTCAGCAGGAGACTTTTCATTGTTTTGTAGGTCTAACAATTCGCTTTCCATTCTTTTAAGCCTGTTTTTACGGGGTTCTAGAACCGTACCTGGACTCTTTGTGTTTTGTAATGAAGCATACACTTCGTGTGGAATCACGACCACTTTCTTCATTATATTAAACTAGTCAGTAAAGGCCCCAAAACTGAAAATAAGATGGGTAGGAAAGAGCCCCTCTTTGTACATTAATTTGCTTTTTCTTCCCCACAGTTTGACTTTTACGAGCGAGTGCGTGTATTATGTTCTTGTAACGATATAGGCGAGAGATCTGACAGGATTTCATTGGTACATTACATTTTATAACGTTAAGACAGATTTCACAGATACATTTTAAAAAGTCGGAGTCAATATTTTTAACAAACAGCTGCTGGAGTGCCAGTGGCAGCCGATGATAGATTTTTATTAATTCACGATATTTCTTTAACCTCTTTGTCATTCTGGGATATACACCATTTCAGCCTCGTTTTGGAATGTATTCGTTCTTAGAAGCACTCTAAACGCGTTTCGCGGGTGAAGGTCACAAACCAAATATCCGTAACGTTGGCTTGTAGCTTCTTTATAAACTTCCAAAAACTCCTTACGCTGATTCGGGAATATTTCATTGGCTAATACCCAATTTGTGACACATCTCTACTTTGTGCGAATAAGACGAGATATTGAGTATTTAACGACACATCGCGCATGTATCTATTTTGAAAAATAGGTTCTGATTGATAAAGAATACGCTTATGTTAAGATGGTGGGAGAACACTGTAAATGTCTCGGCGAACGCTTTATCTATCTCTAGCATGAGATCATCAATTACAATGACCGTGTGCTCATTAACCTTTAACGAACTAACATCATAAACACCTTTGTGGAACAAAATATCATCTTAGTACTCGTTGAACACTGACTGGTATTTCGAATAGCACCATATAACTTTATGCACAAAATTTGAGAACATCTCCCCCTCATCTTTAATGATTTTATGTATAAACACAGTTTTTCCACAACCTGTAGGGCCAGATATAATGCATGTGGAAGTGCTCGTGAACCTGAATTTTTCTACAGAATCCATCCATGGAACATTTACAAATTATAGTAAAATTTTAAGTGATACACCTTATATTATACAGTCTTGTTTTTCTTCTTCTTCCTCAGAACCGTGAATGATGACGAGGATGAGATACTGTGCCAGCAACATGTCCCCATCATACATATTGCTGATGATACCGATGACAGTGTAGTTGTTGTTGAGTCTACAGACTGCACCCCGACTAGCGAATCCCCAGCAACGCCAACTGTAGCAGCCCCACTCGACAATGCGAGGAGAAAGCGGGTGCATGACGATATTGCTGATTCGCCTTCCACGTCAGGTGTAAAGCGCGCCAGGAGTGCGTCGGTTGTTAGACAATCAGCAATAGAACCCCAGCCTTCTACGTCTTACGACACAGCCCCCACAGTAGTTCCTTCTACAAATAAACTGTGCCCCTTATTCCTGTTCAATACTATCCGTACCCTCCACAGCAACATCTCATTCTGTAGACAGTAGCATAGCATTCGAGCTAGTACGCACCGCCACCGCCACCGCAGCCCCTACTAGAAACCGGTACGTAGTCAGGGTCGACCAGCCAACATGTATAGCAACGGCGTTGAACACAGGCTGGGCGCGTAGTTGAACGGTTGTCCTTCGGGTTCGGGTCAGATGAGGGAGAGAGAGATGATTTTTGGATAGATACTGTTCTATTTGGATACCGAAAGGTGTGAATATTGCTGTTATATTAGTCTATTTACTTGACGAAATTTTACAGTTCATTTATTTTTCTATTTATTACATGTATTTGTTTCAACTGTGTTTCATTTTCACCCAGTAAAAAGAGTCACGTGATTCATGCTGCTAATCGGGACATATCTCCTCCCTGCGTACTCAGTTGACCCACGCATGCATTGGTTCTCGGACGGTTCTTTTTAACTGTTAAATAATTCTCGCGTAGAAGAAAAATAACGATGGCTTCCAATGATATTGCATGCGCTACATTCCCGAAGTGATACTCACTAAAGTCTACAGATGTGGTGAACACCCAAAGAATTTCTAGTCATCCCTCCTTTGAAACCTTTAAGACCGCATTAAATAGCGCGATGCATGAGGAGCACGACGTCCAAATACTCTATGGTTATTCCGGCGAGAGCATTGTGGGGTTTCGCGGTATAAACGATGTAATGGATTATGCTGCAGGATTAAACTGCACTAGAGCGCTCATATATCGTGAAGTGAAAGAATCAGCACGTGCAGAAGAGAAGCAAAGGATCTGGGTTGTGAACCTTGATGATGATTGGTATCACAGGAGATATTATGCCATGTTACATCACACCGAGTACGCTTACACTGGGGCGGTGAATGTAAATCTTGTGATTATGGATAGTTTAAAATATTTCTACCATTACATCTATGTAGCATATATCATGACGAGGTGCGTAGTGAAGTTGTAGCTAAAGGCTTTTGCGAGTTCTTAGTAGAGTTTAGGAAGGAGTATAGTTTGTCCAGCAAAAAGGACAAGTACGGACACATGTTTCTCTCAAATAGATCGCCGGAGTGTTTAATAAAATGTGCATAGTTCCAGAAAGTACAATGGTGAATACCACTGAACGTAGATGTATGGTACGCATTCAGTGGAATGGGTGTGATAAAACATTAAAACCGATATTACTTTATGTATCGCAGATGGAAAAATTCTCTAAACACCTACCCAGTATAATGGGGGTACAAATATTTGGATGATTCGCGCTGCGAATATTTCATGTTGGAACAATCTCGTACACAAATCACTAATGCCTGGAATCGTTCATGATGCAACCCGTGTGACTCATACCCACCCCACACCTCCCCAACCACCCACACGGACCCGCCGTGTCCAAAAACAACGCGCTGGCTGCTCATTGTTGCCTCAGAGCTTGTCCCGCCTGGACGTACTCACCTCACAATAGAAAACTATTAAAAGATGGAGCTTCCGTTGAGCAGCATCCTTAATGTAGTATACGACGTATCCGTGTTGAAGTCTGTGCGTGTATTCAGGCGTAATACCAGTGTTGTTAATTATGTACTTGAAACGAAATGTCGACATTCAAACTCTGGTAGACGCAACATTATTTATTTAAGTGTTGAAGAGGTAAATAGAATCTTCGAGGTGGTTGAGAATTGGGGCGAGGACAGTTACAAAATGCCCGCAGGTGTAGACACAAAATGAGAGCAGATTAGCGACGCACCCTCATACGCCATTAGTTGTACGCTATACGTAAATCGTGATACAAACCAACCCTGGGTTGATATACGGTTTATGTGGAAGAACGCTGCTGACAATAACACCCTTATCCCCACACGAAGCCATTTCATTCTCGACAGAATGCTTGAAGTCGTCAGCTTCCGTAAACTGAAACCTATATTAGACGCCGTGTTGCTGATATGCATTATTTTGATACGGTGCTTGAATACGCAGACACCGTCCTGCTCGATGATTTTCCCAAGTGTAGGGCCGAATAAGGCGAGAATGGTTTGGAACTGGCTGTTGGTAAAAAGGCTAGAACGGTACAGGGCTGAACTTACCTTCACAGTCACCCTGAAGAATTATTTCTTTATATAAGACACAGTTGTCAACACGATTTAGAAACATACTTCAATTGACGATATGAGCTGTGAGGAAGAATTTACAGTTGAAAAGGTCAGCTCTGAAAGAATAAACACCCGTTTGGAAAGGAGTTTTTATAAACTTCAAATTAATGGTGATGTAGCAAACGAGGTCATCTTTGTGCGTGCTTTTGACTGTATTCTATCTGCTTTTAAAGAGCGTGGTAGTTTGACTCCTAATTGTAAAGTGGGTACAAATATAGTGTTAAACGTGTTGGGAGCCCTTTATATTGAATATAGATACCCGCAAACTTTGCGTGGTGAATTAATGTTAAATCGCATTTATTGTGTATTACAGAGGAATGAGGATGTAAGTGTGAACACGATTACGTGCGAATTTACTTTTTTATTTAAACATAGTAGAACTTAAAACATGTATTTCCATTTTTGACGCATATACTTTATATATACACACACACACACACACACACACACACACACATATATATATATATATATATATATATATATATATATATATTAAACGTGTATTTTGTTGTATATCGAAATCTTCTGACTAGCTGTATTATTTTTCGTCTTGATGTGTATATATGTATACATTTTATTTAAGCGTCCTTGAAACCCACCTTAATTCATGTATCTCCATTATTGACGTATATATATATATACATACATATATATATATATATATATATATATATATATATATATATTAATCATGTACAGCACTTTGCTGTATATAGAATTGTCCTGTACTAGCTGTATTATTTTTGATAAGTATATATACACATGTGTTAACACCATTTATTCTTATTTTTGCGTCTAATGTAATTCTCTTCTACTGTCTGTATTGTTTTTGATGTAAATATATATATATAACATGTATGTATTATCCATGTTTTGTTCCTAACATATATACATATTTTGTATTTCAATATATATTAAATAGTCAGAACGATGCAGTTGTGTTTTATTTACATCTTTTAAACAAACATTAATGGAAATGAATGGTATATATATATATATATATATATATATATATAAACGATACAGTGTGTGTGTGTGTGTGTGTGTGTGTGTGTGTGTGTCTAAGGCTAATTGCTGTTTTCTCTAGCTGTTTTAACTGGCTGTTTCGACTGGCGGGGGTCCTGAAGCCAACCAGAAAGGCACATTTTACTTTAAGAATTTGATATGAGTGGTGGTGGCGGACCAGTTAGCCTATATATGTTTATATAAGTCGCTAATCTATGGCGACTGGTTGCTTACCATCTAAAAAGACTGCCTGACAGCTGATTACGCCGTACGATTGGCTGTAGCATGGCTGACATCGAAATCAACTGTCTGTGATGCTGAAGAATTCAAAATGCTTTGAGACGTAACATTGAAAGGATCTCTCTACTCCTTCTGGTGTTTAGGCTACCAAAATACATGCATATATGTATATTATATATATACATTTGTGGACCTGAGCAGCTAGGTTAGGTTACCCCTTGGAGCTTACATCATATATATATATTTTTGGGGGAGGGGCTGAAAGGGGTGGGTTGAAGTCGGGTTGAAAGGGGGTTAAAACACTCGCATCATATTGCATGCAATTTCGCAATGTTGCATTGCAATATTGCACCGATGCATTGCAACAATCGACCTTTTTGCATCAATACTACTAACGTTCAAAAGGAGGGAAAAGACAGTAATGATTCCCCTGCTGAGAACACTGATATATATATATATATATATATATATATATATATATATATTGGGGTGAGGGGGTCAAATTCACTCTCATCATGTTGCATGCAATGTTGCATTGCAGTTGCACTCGACCTTTTTGCGGTAATACTACTAACCTTCTAGTACCTGTCCCGCGACTCTTTTTGCTTTGTTTATCGCTATCTGATTTTGTGTCTCGAATTTGGCATCATCAGTCATTATTACCCCCAAGTCGACCACTTTCGTGCTTCTCTGAATTTTGTCTCTCTGGAGCATAATATGCATTTTGTTTACTTCCTTATTTCTACCATATCTCAAGAGCTGAAACTTCTCGGTGTTAAATGTCATGTTGTTGTCATATTTTGTTCGTGTCCCTCTGCAAGGGTTTCACTTCATTTGCATCGCTGATTTTTCTGCTGATCTTTGTATCGTCCGCAAAGGTTGTTACTGTTACTGTTGCTGTTTCCTCCATTATCTATGTCTGTTAGCATGATAATGAACAGGAGTGGAGCCAGTACTGTACCTTGTGGTACTGAGCTGCGTACTTCCGATTCTGTTGATGATATACCTTGAATTTTGACGAAGTGTAGACGTTCTCCGAGGAAGTTGTACATCTATTTTCCAACTTTGCCTGTTATTCCCATATGTTTCATTTTATGTGCTATTATACAATGATCACATTCATCGAAAGCTTTAGCAAAATCCGTGTATATGACATCATAGTTTTCATTGCCTTCAAGTGCATCTTGGATATTATTATAATGCTCTATAAGTTGTGATAGGCATAATCTTCCTGATCGGAATACGTGTTGATTCTCGTTGAATCTTTCCAGTGTCTCCTCGAATTCATAGATTTTCTCTCTGACTAGTCTTTCAAATATTTTGGTGAGGTGGGACGTCAATGAAACTGGTCTATAGTTCTTTGCTTGAGATCTATCCCTTCCTTTATATATAGGGACAATGTTTGCTCTTTTCAAGATGCTCGGTATTTCCCCAGTGTCTAGGGATCTTCTCCATATCCAGTATAAGGGTGTAGCTATTTAATTTTTACAGGTTTAATCAATAGTGCGTTCCATTTGTCCGGACCTGCAGTTGAATGTGATTTCATTTGTCCTATAGCTCTCGCTACATCTTCTGGGGTAAAATCAAAGTTTGTTATACAATCTCCTTGCAATTTCTCTTCGAAGAATGCACCTATGTCAGATATCGCTTTGTCACTTTTTGGGGTACTGAAGACTGATTCATACTGGGCTCTCAATGTTTCAGATATTTCTTTTAGATCGTCAGTTAGTTCATTATTTCCTTTCCTTAAGTGCCCGATAGTGGCCTTCGTTTTTGTTTTCCTTTTCGCATAGCTAAGAAGTATTTTGGATTTTCCTTTATTGCTTCTACCGCCTTTTCCTCTTCCCATATACTTTTTCTAAAACATCTGCTAGGAGTTAGGTGTACTGTACCGATTCCGCAGTTTCTTCACTTCTATTTAGTTGTGTCTCTGTACAGGGGTCTTGTTCGCTCCTATATGGAGTATGCTTCTCATATGTTGGGTGGCTCAATCCACACTAGGGCGGAGCGTTTTTACACTTTTTCGATTTTCGTTTTTAATAGCGCGGAAAAGTGGCTCTTCCACGTCAAAAGTGAGTGTGTAAAATCTCAGAGATCTACAATAATATCTTCTGCCTCCGCACGCGCGTTGAAAATCCAAAAAATGCGCCAAAATACGCATTTTTCAATATTTTCTTATAGTTTTAATTTTCATCCTACCTTTTTGTAATAGCGAGGAAAAGCATCCCAAAGGTTTATTTTAGACTAGTTTTAAATATTTTTGTCCTGCGATAATATCTTCTGCCACCGTAAATGTTCCAAAATACGGAAAAATCTGCATAAATCACGTATTTTGCATATTCAGCCTATACGCTAATAAACTCACTTTGTACGTCATGTAGTACTCCCACATCGTTCTAGAAGCTTCCCCACAGCCTGGTGTGTTGCTCGTCATTGCCATATACCGCAATGAGTCAGTGAGTGATGACTGATGAGTCATGACTCACAACACTGTACCAGGCCTTCTTGCTCTCACTTCCCCGCAGTGTTGTGCTAGCTACGTTTCGGGTAAGATGTGGATTGTGTTGCTCTTGCTGTTAATACATCTTTGGAACACGACAACACGCATATGTGGACATTTACTGCATATTTTAGTGCATAATAATACGTTGGTGTAATATACAAAACTTCTGCAGAATGCAAGAATATTTTACGTTTTAGGAGTAATTTCTTAGTTTTTATATTAATTACTGTGTTTTTCACAATGTCAGTACCAGCTCAATCAACAAGAACTTCTTCAAGTTGCCCTATATTTGGGGCTCCAGCTGATCTAGACAAGAGGTGTCTTCCAACCTATAAGGACGTCATGAAATATTTTCACCAAATAAGGTTGAATCTGAAGACATCGAAGAAAGAGCCTACAGTTGCAGAAATTTCGAGTGTTCTCTCAAACACTCTCGAAGATTTGTGGAAAACAGCCTCTATTCCTACTGTTCTCATAACCGTGTCGTTCAAATGATTAAAAATTACCATGAAAAATGTCAAAACCTTCTAAAGTCAATAAAAAGGAAACAAGATAGTGACTCATTCAAAATTAAATTACAAACATTTCAAAATGAGGCAGAAAACAAATTATTTGACATCAGTGCTTACAAATGTGAAAATTTTGATAAGTGTTCATGTGAAAACCATCTCAAGGTTCCAGCAATTGAACAAGACTTCCTTAAAGATCAGAGAACAACAAGAAAATTGGCAGTAGGCTCTCTTGATGTTTCACAAACTCGTAAAGATCTAGCAACTATTGCTAGAAGACAACAGAGAATGAAACAGTATGGACCAAAACCATCTACCAGTAAAGGACAAGCAACTGAAACACTGTCATCAACATCAAGTGAAACAGAAGGAGCGGATTCTGATTATGAACCGACACAGAATCAAATCGATGGAACAATCTCATCATGAAACAATCTCATCATTGGCTATAGCTTGTGACAGAACTAGTGTGTCAGACAGGTCTGCTGCTATAATTGCTTCGGCTGTTCTTGAAGACGTGGGAATTATAAACGAAAAAGATTTAAGTTCAGTAATAGACAGATGCAAAGTAAGGAGAGCTTGAAAAAGAGTGAGATCTATCATTCAAAAGAGAGAGTATCTATTTCGATGGAAGAAAGGACAGAACTGCAGTGCAAGAAAAAGTTGGCAGTAAAGGTTATCAAAAAAATATAACAGAAGAACATGTCACTTTGCTTCAAGAACCAAACTCGCATTATATTGGGCATGTAACTCCCGCTTCTGGCTCAGCACAGAGTATATCTTCTGCAATTTTGTATTTTTTTCGCTCAAATGAGATTGATACTTCAGAAGTTAAAGCCATTGGATGTGACGGGACAGCAGTTAATACAGGACCAAAAGGAGGAGTGATAAGAAGTATTGAAGAGCACTTTCAGAGAGCACTCCAGTGGCTGATTTGCTTGCTTCACACTAATGAACTTCCCTTGCGGCATATAGTGACTGACATTGATGGTAAAAAACAGGTCCTCATAGTTTTACGGGGCCTATAGGAAAAAAGAGTTAATTGATTGTGAAAAGAGACCTGTTGTTGAGTTTGAAGCAGTTGAAGCGGAAGAAATTGTAGTTGACAGAGATGATCTGAGCACAGATCAGAAATATTTGGCAGAAATCTATGATGCTGTGTCAAAAGGTGAATGTACTCTCTCTCTAGCTCAAAGGAAACCAGGCAAAATGGCACACTCCTGGTGGGTGACAACTGCTAACCACATACTTCGTCTCTACGTTTCAACTGAAGAACCTTCAGACAACCTTAAGTGTATCGTGGATTATATTTTGAAAGTTTATATTCCAATGTGGTTTCAAATGAAGAGAAATTCTTCAGCAACACAGGGAGCCAAACATCTTTATCAAATGATACAACGCTCGAGGTCGTTGAGTGACCGCTGTATAGAAATAGTTGATCGTGTTATTCAGAGAAATTCCTATTTTTCTCATCCTGAGAATGTTCTCCTTAGTATGATTCACGATGAAGCAAAACATATCAGAGAATTAGGATGGAGGAGAATCCTTAAAGCAAGAGATTCTGAGTCAGCCGCAGTGAGAGTGTTTAAATTGCCCACGTTGAACTTTCAGTGCAGTGAGTACTACAACATGATTAACTGGCAAACTTGTGAGCTGTCAGAGCCTCCTCTGACAAAAGTTCTATCACGCTCCGACATCCTGAACTATATCTCATCAGGGGATGTACCTGATTTCATCCCACGCTTTCCTTGCCACACCCAAGCGGTTGCACGGCATATAAAGCTGGGCTTCAGCTGCAGTATGAGGTTCAGAGGCAAGGGATGGATTTATCAGAGCAAGATTAGAATCCAGAAAGAAAATGCCAAGAATGGAAACAAAAAGTGACTACAGTGTGTAACTAGCCTAAGTCCGATAATGGTAGGGTGGTTGGGTCGGGCAGGGAGGAACTCGAAATGCAGCCACCTCTACGTGGTGAGTTCTGGGTTATTTTGTCAATATAGTACATTCAATATTGACGAAATAAGCGAGGAGCTGCATGCATATTACATAATAAGTCATCAAAAATAAACCAAGCATATGCAAAGTAAACTGCATTGGTGGACCAAAATTATTTAATTGCTCAAATATATAAACTTCTTAAATTACTAAAATATGATATAATGAATTGTTAATTGCATTACTTAATACATAATTAACGAATAAACTGTGGTGTAGGGCCGAAGTTGACCATAATAGCGTCATTATAAAATACGCTATTTATGTAAATTTTTTCGTATTTTGGAACGTTTGCGGAGGCAGAAGAAATTATCGCAGGACAAAAATATTTAAAACTAGTCTAAAATAAACCTTTAGGATGCTCTTCCTCGCTATTACAAGAAGGTAGGATGAAAATTAAAACTAAAAGAAAATATTGAAAAAATGTGTATTTTGGCGCATTTTTGGGATTTTCAACGCGCGTGCGGAGGCAGAAGATATTATTGCAGATCTCTGAGATTTTACAAACTCACTTTTGACGTGCAAGAGCCACTTTTCCGCGCTATTACAAAACGAAAATCGAAAAAAGTGTAAAAACGCTCCGCCCTAATCCACACAGCCGTACTTGACCGGGTGGAATCAAAGGTTTTTCTTCTCATCAATTCCCCGTCTCTCACTGACTGCCTTCAATCCCTCTTTCTTCTCCGCAGTGTTGCTTCACTCTCTCTTTACTATTGCTATTATAACGGACATTGCTCTTCTGAACTCTCTAACTCATGTCTCCTCCTTTAAGGAGAGCATGCAACACCAGACTTCCTACACTTTCTCATTCCTTTTCTGTCCAACTTTCTAACGCAAGGGTTAATCGGTATTTTCAATCTTTCATCTACTGAACTGGTCAACTCTGGAACAATCTTCCTCAATCCATTTTTCTTCCTATTTATGACCTCCCATTTTTCAAACGCAGATTGTCTAGGCATCTCGAAAACCCCGGATTTTGGTTCTCTTCTTCTTCTATGGGGAGGGGGAAGGCATTCGCCCTTGGCCCCTCCTTCCTGCATAAAAAAACAGTGTTCGAGTAAGAGTACACTTTATCTTAGAGCACTTGCCTACGTCAGAATTGTATTTCGTCAACAGGAAGATATTTTTCTAACGGAGTTTTCCTCGCACCTGCTTTCAAGCACCACAAAAGTTGGACTTTCTGTGTTTACTCGTACAAAATAGCATCCGTTCGAAAACGCTGACGAAGTTTTTCTTATACCTGCTTCAGTTTCGACCATGGGAAACCTTATTAATATTTTAACAGATTTTCATTCCTCGAACCGTTAACGGGTGCAGTTTCAAAGTTTCAAAATCTTTAAGCATCATCACATTAACACATAAACATCTTTGCTCATAGGCTCTCGCGCTCTACAGCCTATAAGTTCATATAAACTCGGTGTCTATAATTTTTTGCAACGCCTCGGTGGTGTAGTGGTTAGCATTGCTGACTACGACTCCACCTTTCCCAGGTTCGAAACCTGTGACGGCAGGCGGCGTGGAGCAAATCCCAGCTGTTCATCCTTCCACAAAAAATAAATTAGTTCTAGATAAATAGGTACCCTGGGTAGCCGATTGAGTAAGACTGGGCTGCTGATCGGGAGGTCGTGAGATCGAGTCCGGGCGAAGACTTTGTAATTTCTGACCGCTCGTGGTGGGGCGTGGTTCAGATTCCACGTTAAACTGAAGGTCTAAGCTGGAGTGACAAGCTTGGCTTTCATCAGAATGAACAAATCGGGTGGGAGCAAAACGAAGGTTAACCAAGGTAGGCCTAATTCATTTGGCCTGCAACGTTTTACAGTATCGTGTTAGGCTACTTTATTATACAGCCTACAAATTCATACAAACTCTCAGCCTAACCGAACAGGCTATCTAAAGTGTTTCCAATACCGCTCCATGTAATGACACTTTTATTCTCAGCATTCAACAGTTGTAATATTTGCATATTTAATTGTTAATCACTGTAATTGTTCTTTTATTTTGCTAATTAAACTAAAAAAACAACGAAGCTTATATAACAGTTCCTCTTTTTTGGGGGGATATTTTTATATGAAAACAACAGTCATTTGCTATTCAAAACAATGTAGCCGAGGAGAATGAAGGCACAGTCATTTTCCTAAAATCTTTTAATAATTTAGATTTTTTAATTTACGGTTGGAGCTTTTAATTTACCATTAATTTAACCTACAAGAGAAAGAGAACAAATAAGAAATGAACCTACAGGACTGTTACTATGTTATTCGTTTTTTTTCATGAATATGTGTAGAAGTAGGGGTCAGTATAAGGCAGCCATAAGGCGATGTAAACAGGAAGAAAATTCTATTGGAGCAGCAAAAGCATGTGAAGCTCACGTTGATAATGATAATAAATTTTGGAAATTCGTTAAGAATGAAGCGGGTTTCAAAAATGACCTCTCCGACAATCGATGGGGTGTCGGGGGAGGACGAAATTGCAAGGCTGTGGAAAAACTACTACTCAAACATTCTTAATAGTGTGAGTAGGGCTAATCTTAAGATAGGCTGCAGCGAAACGCCTGTGAAAGGAAGTAGGAAAAATACTGTGATATCAGTTCCTGAAGTAAAGAAGTTACTTAAAGAGTTAAAGACTGGTTCTGCGTCAGCCGTAGATGATCTATCGAATGAGCACTTAAAATATGCCAACGACGTGATGTGTCTGCATATCTCATTGCTCTTCTCAGTCATGCTGGCTCACAGTTATATCCCTGCAAAGTTCATGAGGGTATTTATCTTGCCCTTGTCAAAAATAAGTACCGGGACATTCTATATAGCAATAATTACAGGCCTATTGCTGTCGCCTCCTGCTTCTCGAAACTAAAGAGAAACTCTTGTTACACCGATTAAATGATTACTTATGGACCTCTCTTAATCAGTTTGGTTTTAAAAGGTCCCACTCAACTGATCTGTTTATCTATGATTGAAGGAAACTATATTTAAATACAATGACAGTAATTCAATTATTTATAGATGTTTCCTAGATATACTGTAAGTACGGCATATATATAGAGTGAACAACATTCTATTTAAAAACTAGAAGACAGGAAAGTTCCCATGTACAGTTGCCCTCATTATTCTTAGGACACTCTTGAGGACAGATAGCGATACCTGGCATAATTTGTTGTGTTTAGTGAGTGAGCGCTGATTGGTTGGTTGACTTATTGCCAAATGTTTTTAGAACATAATTGTTTCCATTCATCACTCTGGTTTACATATTACTAAGGAAACATAAATGAATAATTAAATATAAATTCAAGAAGGGGATATATATCAACAAGAGGGATGTCAATGAAGTGAATAAAAAATTGTCTTGTTAAAACTAAAAAAAAACCTTCGGGTGTGATAACAGTGTTCATGGTATTGGCAAGCCGGAACGAACTGAATTTTCAATGTATAAAAACAGAGCTGTTGGTAGTCATTATTGCGCCCTGAGCAAATTCCAAACTGACTCATTTATTTATTACATTTAATAATGAACATAGATTCAGATATTATTTTATATTATAACAAAGACAGAGCAAAAACATGATATATATATATATATATATATATATTTCAACTGCAAACAACACACAGTATAATTAATGTAAAGAACGACGCTTGTATAGAAGAGCGTTCCGCACAAGATGAGGAGGGAGAACGAACAAATGAAAAATGAGGTACCACCCCGGAATCGAACCCGGGATGGTGTAGTGGATAGCATATCTGACCGGCAATCGGATGATCCCGGGTTCGATTCCCGGGTGGTACCTCATTTTTCATTTGTTCGTTCTCCCTCCTAATCTTGTGCGGAACGCTCTTCTACACAAGCGTCGTTCTTTACATATAAATATATAATATATATAAATAGATATATAGGCATATTACATTTTAATAACATTATAACATTATCAGATTGATGGGTATCTGTAGGTTTCATACGTCACTGCTTAGAATATCTTCCAGTTGTCAAATGGACGACAACTGAATGGCTACTACTGTCATGGCATTGTTATATCGGGAGCAAATGCTATTTCTAGATCAGCAACACTGATATATGACAGTAATAAAGAGTCACTGAGAGATATATTATTTAGAAACGAAGAGTGTTTTGTATTGAGGCAGCATCATAAATGCATATAATTGTTTTGTATTAGTAAGTTCCATGTTACAACTTAAGTGTTGAACCACTGCAGCTGTGACTCTTGGCGGTCTCTCACCTCAAAGGAGAGCATTACAGAAAAATAAAACTATTACAGTGATTCATATCAATAAATGGGATTCATATCACAGAGCAACTCTGGGCGAATTATAAAAAAGATTTTGGCAGAACCCTAAATTTGCTTTACAACAGATCTTTTACTGCCCACAGTGTCCCGAGCTCCTCGGAGGTAACATGCTGAATATAGTTTAATGCCAAAATATTGAAAAATCAACACGCCCAATTAGCTAAGCTATTCATCAGTCCTGCCGTATGTCTTCTAAGCTATGGAATTTATGATATGAAAACGTCTGTCTGTAGCTTCACTTAATTTCGACATTACTGTATTATTTCTCATTAATTGTATTTCCATCCTTATTATTTGAATTGTCATTGTATTCTATTGTCAGTTCGTATTGTTAATATTTGTCATATGGACTATGGTCTACCAATAAACTGTTTCATTTTCACTTTCATTCATTCTCATTCATTTCCATTTTCACTTAAAATTTAGCACTGAAATCTAAACACATTCTACAACTAAAACCAAGGAAGAAACCTGAGGTTTTGGTATGAAAATGCCCACGAAAAAGGCACTCAACCGAAACTGTTATATATTCTCCTATTGGTTAAAAGAAAAGGACGTACTACAAGCTTTTACATGAATGGTTACTTTTTAAACAGCCCAGAATTCTCTCTCTCGTCTTTGTTTAGAAATAAATAACCGTTATACGTAATCAGCAAATTTATAACCTTTTAATCAACCGTCAAATTAATTAACAAACCATTAAAAGTAATCATATTTCATTCTCTGTAATTCAGAAATCATATAAAAAATAATCATTTTAAATTCTGTTTACTACACTTATTAATCACCTTCCTTTATTTATGACATTTTTTTGATCGAAACATCAAATTCGTGATCCATAAGCAATCTTTAATTACTTTAATTACATCATTATAGGGCCTACTATTAACTGGGCAGTATATATATATATATATATATATATGTATATACACACTTATTTAAGTAAAATTAATTTACACTTACAAATAATTTCCTTCAGCTCTTCCATTTTTTAATCATTTTTTTAAATAACTGAAAACGTTTATAAAAAAATAAATAAATACAAGACATAGAAAAGAAAAATGTAACTTAATATCAGATCACGTTTGCTAATAATGAAACAGCTGTTTCTTATATATCTTAACTGAGTCACTTTTTTATATGCTCATTCTCTCGAATCCTCTTTTTCTTCCACTTTTCCTGAAGAAGAAGAATGAGAAAATGGAGAAAATGAATGTATTTTTGCTTTAAAAAGCAGTTTTAAAGAAAGAGGAGAATAAATACAGGAAAAGAAAAGCTTGTATCGAAATATCGAGGTTGAAACTTTAAATACAATTTGATAAAGAAATGAAAGGAACTTTCCATCGGCGTGAATTGAAGTTTTGAAATTATCTTCCCATTTTTCGATTTTCGAATTTCGAGTTAACAGTCGGTAATTAAAAGATAAAAAAAAAAGCAAGAAAAAAATAAAATTTTAAGATATGTTCTATATTTAGATAAAGCAGTAATCACTGCTTTTATACTGTACAGCATATGTGATGTATAGTGCGTACAGGGTGATCAGAATGAAACTGCAGTGAAATGCGAGCTTTTTCACATTATTATACAATAACTTATAATAACACTGAAAATGAAACACAAAAAAAAAAATTCAACCGAAAAATTGGGATCTTTCCGTTTGGGGGCTAGCAGCGAATTTAATGAAAATCGGATATACTAATGTAGTTTTGGTCACTGATTTCAAAAATAACTCTTTTTTTCGAGAAATGCAAAAACAAACATGTTAGAGCACTTTAAATAATTAATGTGTTTTAAGAAAATATCATGACTTAAACCTAACCAATCGTTAAGGGCGTACAGTTGACCTAACCGGGCATTCAATTGACTTAACTGGGCATTCAATAACTTGGTTATTTAATGGTGATAATTCTTAATTTTTTTCTGCTACTTTACAGATCTGCCGGGATCCTTCAAAATACGTATTCTTCGTTAGGGATAATTTAAAGTTGCACTTTTACCGTTTGACCGACGCTTTTGGCAGCGAAAGAACTGGGTATTTTATCAAAGGAACACACTTTCCCACACTTAGAGCACTTTTCATAAACAGTAGCAGTTTGTGACTCTGGTTAAATTTAACACAATCCTCTGTAACTAGTTTAAGCTAGTTAAAACACATATTAAATACACTGGCCAACAAAATGAAACTTTTCTTCTCATCACAAACATGATCACACTTTTCTTAATGCATTTTTCGCGCTGATTCCGAATCTGGTTTTATTTTGTTTCTAGCACGTATAGTTATATAGATACACTAGTTTTGATATTTTTAAGTTTTTGATATTGCTATAAGAAAATTTAT
>JAJOZX010000086.1:622500-885000 GCA_023014485.1 Bathynomus jamesi
TAAGGAGAACAAAGAAATAATGATATCAATAAACTCTTCCTAAATACCAGTAAAACAAATTTCATGATTTTACTAATAAAAGAAATGTATATCTTGATGAATTTAATGTTAATGAAATCGTCATAAAGGAGTGTACTGTAACATAATTTCTTGGTGTAATGCTAGATAAGAATCTGCAATGGAGTGATCATGTAAATTATATCGCGAAAAAGATTTCAAGGAGCATTGCTATAATGTTTTCGGTTCACTTTACGCACACACACACACACACACACACACACCACGCACAGATTTTTGTCAGAGGAAGTGTGGGTCACACACACACACACACTATATATATATATATATATATATATATATGTGTCTATTTTGTTTTGGTAAACCTTTCATGCGTTTCAAAAACAGAAAAAATATTACGCGCTTTTCACCTTAAAGTGAATTAAAACAATTTTACGAAAAAGAAAAGGAAATTCAGAATTAAGTTATATTTAGTTTCCTTGTAGAGGCAGATGAACAAGCCAATGATAGCCTATATTTTTAATATAAATAATTTCTTTTTATCATAACTCATCCGAGCAGCGATGTTAAGCAACGTTGGATCTGGGTAGTAGTTGGATGGGAGACCGCCCTCCGCAACAACCAACTCGTCGAAGGGTGTGAAGAATGTGCGTTTACACACATCACAGTCTCTCTTCTCAGATTCAACTACACGGCTTCCACATTTGGTGTTTTTACACTGCTCACATACCATGTGACATTCTTTACAATTTCTCACTATATCATCCGCAACTCGAGGCACCCCTTACACAAATCATGATGTCTCTCATATTTTCGACTTTTGTCATAACTCGCGTAAAGCCACCTTATATTACGGATGGGGAGATACGCTGCCTATATTTTTAATATAAATAATTTCTTTTTATCATAACTCATCCGAGCATATTTTTATTAAATACGTATGTAGATTTAATTAATATCGTCAGCACTTTAAAACCATCTCTGAAAAATTCTGAGCAGTTATGTCTTACACTAACCGACGCATCTAATATGAATTAAATAAAAACATTACTTCATTCGCATGTACATGGAAGTGTTACTCATGAAAACAAGTATTTTTAATATAAATAATTTTCTTTTTATCATAACTCATCCGTGCAGCAATGTTAAGCGACGTTGGATCTGGGTAGTAGTTGGATGGGAGGCCGTCCACCAATTACAGTAGTAATAATAATTAACTCCTTTTCGCCGAATTTGAACACGGTGAACTCTGTCATTATCATTAAAAACTCTTTGTGTAAAATCTCTCTCTTTTCGGGGGAAAACCATTATTTTAATATAATTAAATAATTTTCTTTTTATCATAACTCAGCCGAGCAACGATGTTAAGCGACGTTGGATCTGGTAGTTGTTGGATGTGGGACCGTCCACCGCAACAACTAATTTACACTCGATGAAGGGAATGATATAAATATGCACTTATTTTTATTGAATGCACATGTAGAAATAATTAAATAATATCGTCAAAACCTTCCTCATCACTAAAACCTGTGTGGTATATTTTTCTGCGCTTTCTTAGTGGGCTTATCCGCCTTTTCGGCACAGGTTGAAAATCATCCGAGCTATCATAGTCAGTAGCGTACAACTTGCGCTTCCTGTGGAAACGTCAAGAAAAAAAAATATTCTTAGCTCTTTTCATTTGAGAATAATGTATAAATTCGCTGCATGCAACGAGATAATTAAGTAATAAATAAATTATGATGTAGTAGTAATATTTTTCACCATCTGTTAAATGAAATAATCTTGAACTTATCCTTTAAAAGATCCTTATTTTATAAATACATTGCATGTAATGAGGTAATTAAGTAATAAATATTTGATGCCGAAAGTGGCGTTCTAGCATTGAATGACGTATCAACTTACTTTGCATTAGGCGGCTTTTCTTCCCTAGCAACCTCGTTGGAGGTAGATAATAAAGCCGGCTTTGCAACATCATGCTTTGCAATAGAGACAGCAGCAGAAGGCCCCGGCTGTTCAGTAAACATGGATGGGGCAATTTTACATTGAGATCGGCTGTGGAGTAGAAATATTTCTTTTCTATAACATAATACATGTAAGTGCCTACATATATATATATATATATAGTTTGGAAAAGATGATGACTCGTGAATTTTATCGTAAAACACTCTAATATACTATTTCCTTAATCCGCTTGCACAGTATATAATTTGTATGCATAGAAGTATTATTTTTCACTATCTGTTAAATGAAATAATCTTGAACTTATCCTTTAAAAGATCCTTATTGTACAAATACATTGCATGTAATGAGATAATTAAGTAATAAATATTTGATGTCGAAAGTGACGTTCTAGCATTGAATGACGTATCAACTTACTTTGCACTAGGCGGCTTTTCTTCCCTAGCAGCATCGTTGGAGGTAGATAATACAGCCGGCCTTGCAACATCATGCTTTGCAATAGAGTTAGCAGCAGAAGGCCCCGGCTGTTCAGTAAACATGGATGGGCCAATTTTACATTGAGATCGGCTGTGGAGTAGAAATATTTCTTTCCTATAACATAATAAATGCCTACATATATATATATATATATATATATATATATATATATATATATATAGTTTGGAAAAGAAGATGACTCATGAATTTCATCGTAAAGCAATCTAATATACTATTTCCTTAATTCACTTGCACAGTATATAATTTGTATGCATAGAAGTTGCATTTAACTCATGCAATATTTATCTTCACGGAGTAATTCAATTAAATATAGTTTATGCAAGTTTATACTTGGTGAAACAGCTCATTGGTATTTTATCGAGAATATAAAAGTTACTTACATGCACTGCTCTTCTTCATCGTCTGAAACCAGGTCTATAACTTCTATTTTTGTATGAGCAGAAAAACGATGGCATTGCTTTAATGCAGCTTCCGCTTTCAACATCATAGCCAATATTATTTTCTCCTCTTCGCATGTATATTCTGGAAAGTATACATCGTCTTCAGGATTCCTCTTGCCTGACTGTGGCCGCCGCTCAGTCTTGATAGTATGGATGGGGTTTGAAGAGACACCGTCAGCAATAACGGCTATTACAGCACAATCGTCATCACCATCATCGTCTTTCACATTGTAGCATCTAGAAAAAGCAAAGAAAATCACATTTCATCGTAAAGCAATCTAATATACTATTTCCTTAATTCACTTGCACAGTATATAATTTGTATGCATAGAAGTTGCATTTAACTCATGCAATATTTATCTTCACGGAGTAATTCAATTAAATATAGTTTATGCAAGTTTATACTTGGTGAAACAGCTCATTGGTATTTTATCGAGAATATAAAAGTTACTTACATGCACTGCTCTTCTTCATCGTCTGAAACCAGGTCTATAACTTCTATTTTTGTATGAGCAGAAAAACGATGGCATTGCTTTAATGCAGCTTCCGCTTTCAACATCATAGCCAATATTATTTTCTCCTCTTCGCATGTATATTCTGGAAAGTATACATCGTCTTCAGGATTCCTCTTGCCTGACTGTGGCCGCCGCTCAGTCTTGATAGTATGGATGGGGTTTGAAGAGACACCGTCAGCAATAACGGCTATTACAGCACAATCGTCATCACCATCATCGTCTTTCACATTGTAGCATCTAGAAAAAGCAAAGAAAATCACATTATTGTGAAAATATATAACTAACATATTCATGAGTCGTCTTTTAATATATATGAATGTATAATGTTCCCTAAGATTATGAATTACGTTACCTTATTAGCTCTTCGATGTTTTCATCAACGTCGGCAACCAGAGCCCTTACACGCTCTATTTGAGATGCGCTCAGCGTCAAACAGCCTAAGTCGGAGTGATTAGCCATGCTCCCGTGAATTGTCTGGACATAACGATTATTTCAAAGTAAGTACAAAGCGAAATATAATTATGCCCGTTTATATACCTGATGATTAACCTCAGGCAATTGTAAAGCTGTGTGTGTGTGTGTGTATGTGTGTGTGTGTGTTGTTGTTTCTCTCTCACCTGTGAGTGAAGGGGCGTACCCCAACTAAGTGTGGGCGTGGATAGAAAGCTACTATAGGCATATGGGTTGCCCCTACAATTATTATACCAGTTCATTATTTGTCACAGTAGGAAAAGGTTCTTGATATAGGATGGCTATCTTACACAGGTTTGATGATTTTCTTTGTCAAAATTATATCTTCATCATAACGAAATTGTAGCTGAGTAATATCAGGGCATGCATTTTGTAGTGGCTGATCATTCTAACCATTGTTTTGTTTGTGATAAATCTAGAATTTAAAAATTACTTTTTAAAAATATTATTTCCGACATAATTTAAATCCGCGATGCTATAGATGGAAAAGAGACATTTCATGTAGCTAACATTTAAAGATCAATCATTGCATTTATCCATATTTCGGAACATGTATAGTTATTTTACTCTTTTACAGTAATGACGATGTTGCAATGTATTTTGCCGACGTGAGCGGGAGTTCGACTGATTTTCACGAAGCCCACAGATGTACCAAACGACGACGACGACGACAACGGCGTGCCAGGGGCCTATCGAGGTTAGTTAATATTTCCTTTATAATGATTTTGAATGTCCAACCAAATAAAAAAGAAATACTAATGTAAAGATATTTTATTATTATTATTATTATTATATGTATTGAATATGTGTTAGGCTTTAGTTTCTTACCATTGATTAATAAATAAGCATGAGTCAATTCATAAATTGTGTATTTCGAGAAGTGAAAGATATTAAACATTACTGTCAATCTCCCTTTTTAGCTCACATAACACTGAAGTTATGCATATATATATATATATATATATATATATATATATATATATATATATATGATACACACAGACAGTGCATGGAACAAGGAACTCTTCTGGGAAAATTAAATCCACTATAGTCCGAATAAGTAATGGTAAATGACAAATACCATAGTTTTTCTTTTCCATGATGCTAGCCCGACGTGGGCAACGGGTCACTCGCAAAGAGGTCCCATAAATATAGCTTCCCTCTTTGCGAGTGACCCGTTGCCCACGTCGGGCTAGCATCATGAAAAAGAAAACTATGGTATTTGTCATTTACCATTACTTATTCGGACTATAGTGGATTTAATTTTCCCAGAAGAGTTCCTTGTTCCATGCACTGTCTGTGTGTATCATAAAAAGCTCAGGGGACCATTCTGAGTTCATTCCCATATATATATATTATATATATATATATATAATATATATATATATATATATATATATATATATATATATATATATATATATATATATAGATATATATATATATATATACAGTATATATAAAATTAGTTATGCACTTTGGAAAGGCTTTATGTGAAGTATAGCACAGCGCTTTAAACTAAACGTATTAAATCAAAGTACATATTAGTCGCACGTTTATTATTTCGTGCATTAATTAACTAATGCCTTGATGCTATTTAAGCTTACGTAAAATGAGTTATTAGTAACGATATTACTGTTTATTATTATTATTAAATTGTATTTCAGCTATTCAAGTCGTATGTTTGATGGCCCGAGTACTTCTACACAGAATAGAGTAAGGGAGTCTTCGCGCAGACCACGTAATCCCTCGTCGTCCTCTGATGACACGCAACCCCGAAAGAAAGCAAGGTAAGAACTACTGTCTTAAGCTATAGCTCCAACGATAATTTTATGAATTTCAATAGAATGGTCACTTAAATTCTATATAAAAAATATATAGCTCATAATTAAAGTATGTAATTTCATGGAAAATAAAATTATGTATATTACAGGAAAAATCGCAATGTAGGAACCTTACGTAAAATGAGTTATTAGTAACGATATTACGGTTTATTATTATTATTATATTGTATTTCAGCTATTCAAGTCGTATGTTTGAGGGCCCGAGTACTTCAATACCGAATAGAGTAAGGGGGTCTTCGCGCAGACCACGTAATGCCTCGTCGACCTCTGATGACACGCAACCCCGAAAGAAAGCAAGGTAAGAACTACTGTCTTAAGCTTTAGCCCCAACGATAATTTTATGAAATTCAATAGATCATACAATTATTTTCTATATAAAAATATGTCATATTTAAAAGATGTAATTTCATGGAAAATAAAATTACGTATATTAAGATCATGTTTCGTATGCTTAATCCCGATTAAACGTATCTATTTTCACTCTTTAGGTTAAATTTTTCAGATATAGGTGACGAGGACAATGCAGCTTTTTCATTGAGCTCAGGCAGCCCACGTTCTTTGCGATATTTGAGCACCATGTTACTGATGTCAGATTCAGAGTTCGAGTGGCTATACGAAAGATGTAAACAACCAGTTCAGGGGTTCATGCTGAACCATGTTTGTCCTCCTTCAGGAAGCGAGTCGCCGTTTCCTGACTCTCCGCGATTACCAATCCTGAGGAGAGAGGACTCAGGATACGAGCAGGCGGACTCGCGTGTGTCCACTGTGATATTCGAGGAAGGTTTTGACGATATTATTTAATTATTTCTAAATGTGCATTCAATAAAAATAAGTGCATATTTATATCATTCCCTTCATCGAGTGTAAATTAGTTGTTGCGGTGGACGGTCACCCATCCAACAACTACCCAGATCCAACGTCGCTTAACATCGTTGCTCGGCTGAGTTATGATAAAAATAAAATTATTTAATTATATTAAAATAATGGTTTTCCCCCGAAAAGAGAGAGAGAGAGAGATTTTACACAGTTTTTTTAATGATAATGACAGAGTTCACCGTGTTCAAATCCGGCGAAAAGGAGTTAATTATTATTACTACTGTAATTGGTGGACGGCCTCCCATCCAACTACTACCCAGATCCAACGTCGCTTAACATCGCTGCACGGATGAGTTATGATAAAAATAAAATTATTTAATTATATTAAAATAATGGTTTTCCCCCGAAAAGAGAGAGAGAGATTTTACACAAAGAGTTTTTAATGATAATGACAGAGTTCACCGTGTTCAAATTCGGCGAAAAGGAGTTAATTATTATTACTACTGTAATTGGTGGACGGCCTCCCATCCAACTACTACCCAGATCCAACGTCGCTTAACATTGCTGCACGGATGATTTATGATAAAAAGAAAATTATTTATATTAAAAATATTTGTTTTCATGAGTAACACTTCCATGTACATACGAATGAAGTAATGTTTTTTATTTAATTCATATTAGATGCGTCGGTTAGTGTAAGACAACTGCTCAAAATTTTTCAGAGATGGTTTTAAAGTGCTGACGATATTAATTAAATCTACATACGTATTTAATAAAAATATGCTCGGATGAGTTATGATAAAAAGAAATTATTTATATTAAAAATATAGGCAGCGTATCTCCTCATCCGTAATATAAGATGGCTTTACGCGAGTTATGACAAAAGTCGAAAATATGAGAGACATCATGATTTGTGTAAGGGGTGCCTCGAGTTTGCGGATGATATAGTGAGACATTGTAAAGAATGTCACATGGTATGTGAGCAGTGTAAAAGCATCAAATGTGGAAGCCGTGTAGTTGAAGCTGAGAAGAGAGACTGTGATGTGTGTAGACGCACATTCTTCACACCCTTCGACGAGTTGGTTGTTGCGGAGGGCGGTCTCCCATCCAACTACTACCCAGATCCAACGTTGCTTAACATCGCTGCTCGGATGAGTTATGATAAAAAGAAATTATTTATATTAAAAATATAGGCTATCATTGGCTTGTTCATCTGCCTCTACAAGGAAACTAAATATAACTTAATTCTGAATTTCCTTTTCTTTTTCGTAAAATTGTTTTAATTCACTTTAAGGTGAAAAGCGCGTAATAATTTTTCTGTTTTTGAAACGCATGAAAGGTTTACCAAAACAAAATAGACACATATATATAGATATATATATATATATATATATATATATATACACACATATATATATTATATATACATATATATAATGCACACACACATATATATATATACATATATGTATATATATATATATATATATATATATAGTGTTTGTGTGTGTGTGTGTGTGTGTGACCCACACTTCCTCTGACAAAAATCTGTGCGTGTGTGTGTGTGTGTGTGTGTGAGTGTGTGTGCGTGCGTAAAGTGAACCGGAAACATTATAGCAACGCTCCTTGAAATCTTTTTCGCGATATAATTTACATGATCACTCCATTGCAGATTCTTATCTAGCATTACACCAAGAAATTATGTTACAGTACACTCCTTTATGACGATTTCATTAACATTAAATTCATCAAGATATACATTTCTTTTATTAGTAAAATCATGAAATTTGTTTTACTAGTATTTAGGAAGAGTTTATTGATATAATTATTTCTTTGTTCTCCTTAGCTATATTTACATTTGCCATAAGATTAAAAATAGCCATTTCCGTTGTTCTATTATTACAGAATCGAGTGAAGGAATTGCCGAGGCAGAGATGTTAATTTGACCTAGAATCCTTTCAAAAGGTCTCAGGGTGAACACGTGTGATTCGTTCTGCTCCACGGAGAGATGAAAAAATGCATTGGTTTCCGGGATGTGTGTGTGTGTGTGTGTGCACACGAGTGGTTCATTCGTTTATTATATATACAAGCACAGTTGGGGTGGGGGAATGAGGCAGGACGATCGTGTGTTTTGAATTGTTTCCCATATCTTCCTCTGACAAAAATCTGTGTTAATTTTGAAAAATGCACAATAATGATAATAATAATATACCTTTCCATTTTTATTCATTAATTTCAATAAACTAAGAAGCTGATGCCATACAAGTTTGCAAGAGAAATAACAAGCGCCTTTAATAAAATCATTTTTTAATTACAAGTCAAAGGCACGGAAAGCTAGAAGAGCAAATTCGCACCAAAATACTTCGCGACCGCTCGCCCCTTTCAAAAGGCCTCGGACAAACACGTGTGTTTCGCGTGCGTTTAATGATTAATTTCTATATTGAGTAATTAATTTCTTATAATAAATGATTCTCTTAAAAGGAGAAAATTCATTTTTTTTTAATTAATATACGTTTAGCTTCATTTGAATTAAATTAATATACGTTTGGTATTTTTTTGTCTGATTTTCATAATATATACATAGGCGTGTGTGTGTGTGTGTGGGTGTGTGTGTGTGTAGATTTGTGAATATGTTAATAGAGCGAATTCTTTTAATTGTTTAGTGATTTGTTTTAATTCGGTGAAAGTCCATTTATATATATATACTGTATATAAGGAATGACAAAATTAAATAGACGCAGCTAATATGGCTCTTTCTATATATATAAGGTAAGTTGAAAGATTTGTGTGTATTTCGTCTGAGCTAATTTTTTTTGACGAATGTAGGCTCGCGTCCTACCTCAAAAGGTCTCGGGAAAACACGTGTTTCGCGTGCGTTTATTGATTAATTTCTTATATTGAGTAATTAATTTCTTAGATTATGATTTTGTTAACTAAGTTTTTTCAAAAGAGTGAGGAGGATCGTGTGTATTGAATTGCCGTATGTTTCAGATTTCTTCGTAAGCGCATTGAGAATGTGTTTCATTGTAGAAGTAATAACATTATTATTATTAAGATTTGGAGTGAAGGGAGACTTATCAAGAGCGGTCTGGAAGAAGCAGGTGTTCTTCGAATTGACCCAGTCCTTTCTTCGTGTGTGTGTGTGTGTGTGTGTGTGTGCACGAGTTGTTCATATACAAACACAGATGGGAGGAATGTACGAGCATGCTTTTTGGTTTTAATTCGGCGAAATTCAATTTATATATATAAAAGTTTAGAAGCTTTATCAACTCCTAATTTATTTCTTAATTTGGACTGTATCAGGCCAAAAGCAGAAAAATTCTCAACTGTAGCATGATCTTGAACTGAATGAAATATCTTCTTAGCTGTATTAACATCTTTGCAAGAAAAAGAGAGAGAGTTGTATCAGCTGCAAACAATATGAAGTTCAGTATATCAGATGAACGTGGAAGGTCATTTATATATAATAAAATAACAATGGATCCTGCACTGAGCCCCGTGGCACACCATGTTTGGCAAGCGCTTTAGTGGAGCAAACCTTATTTACTGATACAAAATTATATCTATCGGGAAAATAACTTATAATTCAATAACTGATTGGCCCTCTAAAACCGTAACAATACAATTTATTAAGTAGAATATTATGGTCTATTACATCAAACACCTTACTCAAATCCATAAATATTGACATCATTATTTCTTTGTTCTCCTTAGCTATATTTACATTTTCCATAAGATTTAAAGTAGCCATTTCCGTTGTTCTATTATTACCGAAACCATATTGATTTGGAGATTTAAGGGTAACAGCTGATTCGACGCCTTTAGAAGGGCGTTCATTTCAAAGCGAGTCGTTGCAAGTCGCAACCACGTTTTGCTTATTGCAAAGGGTACACGGTTCAGCTTTCGCTCTCAATCATCTCAACAGTAAGCTTTGTAGTGGAAATTTGTAGGTCGAGTATCATTACTATATATATATATATATATGTATATATAGAAATATATAGTCTTTTCATGCAGTTTTTCCATTAGGATATGTAAACAGTAAGTACGCTTGTGGCTATGGTACATTCGGCTAATCAACTTGAAAATTTCGCCTCAACAATCTATAGCTTAAGCTCTGAATTTCCTTTTCTTTTTTCGTAAAAAGTTTAAAAAAGAAATTCTTAATGGGTGTTTATGAGTAACACTTCCATGTACATGCGAATAAAGTAATGTTTTCTTATTTAATTCATATTAGATGCGTCGGTTAGTGTAAGACATAACTGCTCAGAATTTTTCAGAGATGGTTTTAAAGTGTTGACGATATTAATTAAATCTACATGTGTATTAAATAAAAAATAAGTACATATTTATTTCACACCCTTCATCGTGTGTAAATTAGTTGTTGCGGTGGACGGTCCCCCATCCAACAACTACCCAGATCCAACGTCGCTTAACATCGCTGCTCGGATTTAATTCACTTTAAGGTGAAAAGCGCGTAATATTTTTGGTTTTTGAAACGCAAGAAAGGTTTGCCAAAAGAAAATAGACACAGATAATGTGTTTATTTCTTTTACTGTATATTATTTAATATAATTGGGACCCAAATTGAAGGTGTCGAGACAGAGAGAACAATTTGACCTAGATTCCTTTCAAAAAGGCCTCAGGGTGAAAACGTGTGAATCGTTCTGCTCCACGGAGAGATGAAAAATGCATTGAAATTTCCGGTGTGTGTGTGTGTGTGTGTGTGTGTGTGTGTGTAAAGTGAATCGGGGACATTATAGCAACGCTCCTTGAAATCTTTTTCGCGATATAATTTACATGATCACTCCATTGCAAATTCTTATCTATCATTACACCAAGAAATTTTGTTACAATACACTGTACACTCCTTTATGACGATTTCATTAACACTAAATTCATCAAGATATACATTTCTTTTATTAGTAAAAATCATGAAATTTGTTTTAATGGTATTTGAGAAGCTTAAAACGGAAACATTAAATTGAGAAAATTCTGCACAAGTAATAACTTTCGAATGCTCACTTCCTCTATATATAAGGAATAGCAAAATTAAATAGACGCAGCTAATATGGCTCTTTCTATATATATATATATATATATATATATATATATATATATATATATATATAAGGTAAGGTGAAAGATTTGTGTGTATTTCGTCTGAGCTAATTTTTTGACGAATGTAGGTTCGCGTCCTACCTCAAAAGGTCTCGGGAAAACACGTGTGTTTCGCGTGCGTTTATTGATTAATTTCTTATATTGAATAATTAATTTCTTATAATAATCGATTCTCTTAAAAGGAGAAAAATCATTTGTTTTAAATTAATATACGTTTAGCTTCATTTGATTTAAATTAATATACGTTTGGTATTTTTTCTGATTTTCATAATATATACAGATGCGTGTGTGTGTGTGTGTGTGTGCGTGTGCGTGCACACGAGTGGTTCATTCGTTTATTATATATACAAGCACAGATGGGTGGGGGGGTTTGGGGGAATGAGGCTCGTGTGTTTGAATTGTTTCGTAAATTTTCTTTTCCGTTCGTTTTTCGTGACTTAAATATTTATAATAAAAATTAAGTGTGTAAAGGTTTAATTTATTTATTTAATAAACAGAATTTAATTGGATTCATCGATTAACTACCATCATATATTGTGGTATTTTGAATAATATATGGTTTAATTTAATAAATATTGCTATCTGGCAACTGAATACATGGCGCTATCTGGCAACTCAGCAACTGAATACATGACGCTATCTGGCAACTCAGCAACTGAATACATGGCGCTATCTGGCAACATGGCGGATTAGAGGTTTATAAAAGACCGAGAAGCTGATGACGGAGTCATTGCAAGCTCGGCTCCCAGCCGAGCAAGGACCTCTGGTCCTTTCTCTTTCTGGCCCTTTGGGAAAACCCCTTAGAGGCCTCTTAGGTTAGGTAAACGAAAATAGCTTGGGGGAGAACTCCGCCTCCAAGTTGCATGCCTTGCAATCAAAGGCAACTACTCTCTCTCTCTCTCTCCTTCAGGTGTACCCCTCCCCCCTTGGCTCAGCCAACTGGCTCAGCCTATAAGACAACGCCTACTCTGTTGAAGTCTTAATATGCACTTGGCTCCTGCCAGGTGAACACCTCTCCTCCTTTCTCTCTCCTTTCTCTCCTTTCTGGCCCTTTAGGGGGAATAGCTTGGGGGAGAACTCCGCCTCCAAGTTGCATGCCATTTGCAACCCCGGATGGCAACAAAGGCCAGTACTCTTTGGCGGGATTTTTTTTGCACCCCCCTTGCAACAACCACCACCTCCTTTGCAACAACCCCCACCCCCTTTGCAACAACCCCACCCTTTGCAACAACCCCACCCCTTTGCAACATTATTGCACTCTCCCCTTTTGCGGCTATACTACTGTTATGAATGTTATTTTTTGTATTTTTTAATTTACCAATAATATTGTGGACCTCAGTAGAGGTAGTAGGAACAAAAGAAAATGAATTTAGTGGGCTGGGTGGCATATATTCTAGCGGTGAGTGATCAATATTTATTAATTGTGAGCGAAGCTTATTCGCTATTGAAGTAAAATGTGCATTTAAAGAGTCTGCAATAGCAGTATCATCAGTAATTTCTTTATTATCAACATTTAATTTCTCTATTGAATTTTTCTTAATTTGTTTTCCGAGAAGATTGTTTATGGTGGTCCAAGTGTTTTTCATGTCTCCTTTATGTTTGGAAAATTGATTGTTATAATAGTTATATTTTGCAATTTTGATTACTTTAGTTAATTTGTTTCTGTATTGAGTATATTGTATTTTAGGAATTTTGCTCTGTAATTGCAATTTGAATAATTTATCTCTGTTCTTTATTGAAGTGATAATTCCTGGAGTGATCTATGGATTTGCGACACTTTTGGGCGAAACTGTTTTTCTCTTAAAGGAAAGCAAATATTAAAAATATGGAATAAGGTGTCATAGAAGAACTTTTGTTAACCTCTGAGAATATTCTGTAATCAATAGTTGTTTTGTCCGCAACCTGATCAATGTTATTGAATATAGCGTAAGTAGGAAAATGATCACTGATGTTTGTGGTTATAATTCCAGAATTTACGAGGGCATTGCTATTTACAAATATATTATCAATCGTAGATTCTGTTATTCGATTGCCTTAGCTGCAGACTCGAGTGGGTTTGGTAATAGAATGACTAAGATAGAAAGAAGTCATTAAGTTAAAAAATTTATGAGAGATTGCTTCAGATTGCAAATTGATGTTGAAGTCACCCGCAACTATGGCATTCGATTTATGAAAGTTGCATAATACTGTATGTGAATTAAAAAGCTATTGATATTAGTAATAGGTGGTCTATATATTGCATGGAGAGAATATACATTACTTTTGTCTTTTATATTCACAATCAGGTTTTCATTGTCACTATTACATAGAGAAAATACTTCGTTAGAGTCGTAAGTTTGATGCACATACACAGAAATACCCCTACCAATCTGACCATCTCTTACAGTATGATAAGCAACGTAATTATCTATATGATATAGGTTTTTAATACTACTATTTAACCAGGTTTCCGTGAGAATTATAACACTAAATTTGGCCGTAGAAATTTTCAAAAAGGCCAATAAATAGTTATAGTTCCTAGGTAAGCTTCGAATGTTTAGATTTAGCACTGAAACATTTTTATAAATATCTTTTTGTAATACAAAGGCATTAAACTCATCTGTCGATGAGACCGTGCAATTACCTACACCAGATTCCTGTTCTAGATTCTCTAAACTGGATAGAGAATTTTTTGGTAATGAATTAAAATGATTAATATCGGCACATATACTATGAAAGTCTTTATCGATGAAAGCCATTTAACAGTAGTTCTCAAACAATTTCACTAAATACAGAATGCGGGAATAAGGGGTTACCGCCCAGTTGAGGAATTTAAAATCCCATGCTTGAATTGTTCTAAATGTTATATTGGTGAGCCCATTGATTTTAAATGTCGTCTTTATCAGCATATATATAGTCTAAATATTGCCGATAATAACTCAGTTTACATGAGCGTCGCTTATTGCAGACGTGACCATTGTACGACCCGTGGGACAGATTCGGCCGGGCAAACCATTTCTTCTGGCCCACCTTAATCCCAACAGACTTTAATGAGAGATTTAAGGATTTCTCCACAAATGCCACCGAGATTCGTTTATTTGAAAACCTTTTTGCAGTCGATCTGAATGATGTAAAAATCGAACTACATGTGGAAGTAATTGATGTCTACAATTTCTTATCAACGGAACAATTCTCAGACCTTTTAAAACTTGTGCAAAGATTTTTATCGCATTTCGGAAGCATCTACATTTGCGAGTCAACATTTTCGAGGATGAAATATACCAAATACAAGTTACGAACACGACTGACAGATAAGCATTCTACGCAGTCATTAGTACGCAGTCATCAGACTTGGTTTTTCGAGCCTAGCACTAGTGGTATACCGATTAATCTGCATCGGCAGAATCGGCCATTGTGTGGTCATCGGCATCGGGCAAACAAATTTAGCCAATTCTCTTACCGATTCTTTGACAGTTTAAAATTTTCATTTCAAAACAAAATCTATATTTATAGAAAACTGAGCATACAAAAAACACGATGTGATAATTTCTACTCATTTCAAAGTGTAATTATATTAAAACATTTTACACTCACGAAAAAGGCAAATCTTAATAAGTTAAACTATTTATAAATTACATTTTCTCTAACTAGCTACGCTCTAAATACTACAAACTGTTGTAATCTCCTACTCTGTGTTATTAATAATAATAATAACACTAGGCAACAAATTTCAACTTTTTTTTGTTACAGACACGTGAACTACTGATTCCTACTAAAGCGCTGATGCAGATTTCAGATCTGATATCAAAATTTCTCTATCACGTCCAGATTTTGTGTAACCGAAAACCCTATTTTTCATTTTTTTCTCACCCGCTTCTATTACGAAAGCCGTCTAAGCTACTTTTCCGTGCCACGTTTTATGTTAAGTATACTTAAATAATTAGTGAACAGGGATGTCTTTCCTCCTTTATTCTGGCTTAAGACAGACAGCGGAATTCCGCTGGCGGAGTTACCACCCCTGCGCCCAACCATCCACCCAAAGCGCGTTAGTATTTTGTTGTTACTACTGAAAGGCAAATTCCTGTTCTTAAGTGAAACTTTGGTGTGTCCTCTTCCTTTGTCGCTTGTAGGATGACGAGCTCTCCTTCTGCAGGAACCAACAATAATCTCCCATCATATTTGGGTTGAAATTACCTTGGTATCTGTTTTCCATAACTGAGATCTGTTGGTGGAAGCGCTCACCATGCTCGTCACTTACAGCCCCAAGGTTGGCCGGGAAGAAGTCAAGATGAGAATGTAAAAAATGAATTTTCAAAGACATTCTGCATCCCATTATTTCATAAGATTTAAGCATGTTTTCTACGAGTTTACGGTGGTTTTCAGCTTTGTGGTTTCCAAGAAAATTTTTGACAACTTCAACGAAAGATGTCCATGCTCCTAGTTCATTCTCATTTAGGTTAGATGGAAACGATGAGTCGTGGATGACACTGCGGATCTGTGGTCCAGTGAAAACTCCAGCTTCTAGCTTAGCATCTGTCAATATTCCTTTGAATTTATCCTTTAAATATTGGAAACCACTACCTTGATGATCCATACCCTTCACGAAATTTTTCATAAGGCCAAGTTTAATGTGAAGTGGTGGAAGATGTACTTTCTGAGGGTCAATAAGTGCTGGGTGTTTCACATTGTATTTACCAACAACATGTTCAGTTCTAGATGGCCAATCATGTTTTTGTAGTGGTTCTTGTCATCTCTGCTGTTCCATAGACACAAAAAGCACATATGCTTTGTGTAGCCCAACTGTAACCCAAGAAGTAATGATACAACTTTAAGGTCGCCACAAATATTCCATGTGTGGTCCTTATATTTGATGAGTCTTAGCAGCAGTTTCATCGATTCATAAGTCTCATTAAGGCCAGTGGCATGTGCTACAGGTATTGAAGGTTTTTCATTGCCGTTGTGCAGTAATACAGTTTTAAGGCTAGCTTTACTAGAGTCAATGAACAGTCTCCATTCTTTTGGATCATAGCGACAGCCAATCCCTTGCATCAGACCACTGATATCGTGGCAGAAACAAACGTTTTCTTCCTGTAAGTAAAATGATGAAAACTGCAAATGGCGATGGCGGAAATGGGAAACTTTGGTGTTTGGTTGGAGAAGATTAAATTCTTGAAGTCTTGAACCAAGCAACTCTGCCTTTTCTTTTGGTAATTCCAAATCGCGCACTAAGTCATTTAACTCCGCTTGACTTAACAAATGTGGGGAAATATTTGCATCTGGAACATATATGCCATCTTTCCCTGTTTCTATATCACTAGCAGAATCTTCAGATGAACTGCTGTCTGTTATCGTTGCTGGTGGAACTGGTGGTGGATTTGTTTCATCATGGGTACTGGTTTCATTGCTGATTCGCAGTTTGGGTACGTGATCTTTGATTTGTTTTCTTTGTGAAACCAGCAATCTTTGTCAAACAAAAATAACAATCATTGAAGTGATTTTTCGGCTCACGCCAAACCATGGGGACTGAGAACGGCATAGCTTTTCTTTTACCATTCATCCAAGCTATTAACATTGCATTGCACTGTGCACAGCAAATATGTGGTGCCCAGTCCCTCTGTTGGTCTCCTAACTTACAGTCAAAATAACACTTGTCGGCAAGTTTAATCTTTGTTGTTATGTTTCTACGTTGTGGCTTAGGTGTATATTGTCCACAGACAAAGCAGAAGTTGTCTGGGTGATTTACACAAGCACGTCTATTTGATGCCATTTTGAATTACCATACAATATCTGAAAAAACGTAGAAAGTAATTATTACGATGTGCAAAATAAAAAGAAATACACACCGTAGTACAAAACAAATGCTATAAAAACACACAAGTCACCACAACCTGTCACTTGCTCATCAGCAGAGAGCTTCAACAACCGTTCTGCTTGACTGACCGTTGGGCCGTTGCCCGTTACTATGCTCTTGACTCAGTGTTGCCAACTCGGGATAAATTTTATTTATCAAAATTGTTCGAATTTGTATATAGTTGGCAAAAAAAATTGCTTTAACCTTGAAAAGCAAGTTTCATATTACTGGCATTAAGCCGATTAAAACCAAAATCTGGACGTGGTAGAAAATTTTACTAAAAGTGATTTGCATTTTACACAAAATCTAGACGTGATAGAAAAAATCTAATTATAGATTTGAAATCAGCATACCGAAATTAGTTAGGAGCACCTATTTGGTCTTCTGTAACAAAATCTTTGTTGCCTAGTGTAATCATTATATATTAAGTTGTACTTTATGATTTATTTTTTAAAACTGCTTATTATGTTGACTTTATTTTAAATATTTTAATAATTTTATAAATTCAAATTATATATCCATATTTTTATTCAAATTGGCCACCAGGGCTTTGAAATTTTAACTAAAAATTTTGCTGTTGTTTATGTTGATGAAGAAAGAAAATACCTTCAACATAAGGAAAAACATTTACTTTAAATATTGGGATTTAATTTATGAAACTAAAATAAAATTATTTTATCATTTTGCTGAGTAACAAAACTATATAACCACTTTAGGTACGGTATATGAGTAAAAAATTCTGGTACTGTATATTGTGGAGTGAACTAAGGAAAAGCATTTAAATAAATTTCAACTTTAAAAATATGAAAATTGAAAGTTTTCACATTAGATTAATAAAATTTATGAAGGGAATTGATTTTTTAAAAATATAGGCAAACAAACGGCATCGGCATCGACATTGGGTAAATTTTGGAATCGGTACATCACTATCTAGCACCCGGTGACAGGACAATTGCGTCCTGGTCAAGTGCGTCCCGGACAAATGCGTCCCGGTCATTGGCGTCCCTGGACAATTGCGTCCGGTTTTATTTCGTCCCGGACAATTGCGTCCCGGACAGTTGCGCACTTCCCCAACTACTATATGAAGTTTATTTATTAGAGAAGTGAATAGAAAGTTCATTGTGACTTCACCTACGCAACTGTCCAGGGACGCCAATGACGAGGGAAGAGAATGTTTGTTATTGTAATTTTGTATGGGATATAATGCCCGGTTAGATTAATTGAATGCCCAGTTAGGTCAACTGTATGCCCTTGACGATTGGTTAGGTTAAGTTGTGATATTTTCGTTAAAACTAAAGAAACTAACTTTATCTTAAGTGGACGTAACCCATAAAATTTGACAATGATGTTGCTGATGATGGATAAAGTTTTAGAGAACAGTTTCGAACAGAACTTATGAACATATAACAAGTTTAATAGGTTAAAATGAAAAGTATATTTGAAATTCCGATACTAACTTTCTATTCACTTCTCTAATAAACAAACTTCATATAGTAGTTGGAGAAGTGCACAATTGTCCGGGACGCAATTGTCCGGGACGCCAATGACCGGGACGCATTTGTCCGGGACGCACTTGACCAGGACGCAATTGACCTACAGTAGTACCCTAGCACCTAATATTGACAAGCTATCGTCTGACCAAAAAAGGCATAGTCTTCCCACTAAATCGGTAAGTACTAATATTTATGTGCAGTCGGCCACTGCTGTGTAAATTTGCGATGTTGCCCACTTGAAAATTAAGTTGGGCACCCCTGACTTAGAGTGCGATTATAATATAGATCAGTGATTCCCAACCTTTTTACTATGGTGGCTCAGTTTTGATGGTCATAAATGTTGTGGCCCATATACAGGGGTTGGACAAAATAATATGAACACCTTGATAAATGGCGGTTTTTATTCTTAATATGGAGTTGGTCCTCCTTTGGCGGCAATAACAGCTGCAATGCGTCGGGAAATTGATTCATACAGCTTCTGGACAGTGGCTAGAGGAATCCTGAGCCATTCTTCGAGCAAACCCTGCTCCAGTTCCTCCAAAGACGCCGGCGGTGGGAATCGGCTTCTGACCTGCTGCTCCAACTGACATCACAGATGCTCGATAATGTTAAGATCCGGGGATTGTGGAGGCCAATCCAAGCGTTCTACTTCACTAACATGCTCTTCAAACCAGTTTTTAACGACCCCAGCGGTGTGGATTGGTGCATTATCATCCTGGAAGACGGCGCCGCCATTGGGAAACAGCGTTTGGACCATGGGATGGACCTGGTCAGCCAATATTGACAGATAGACCTGGGCGTTAACCCTACCATGCAGTACTACAGCTGGGCCAAGAGTATTCCACGATATTGCTGCCCAAACCATCACAGATCGCCTCCATGCTTAACGGTTGGAGTCAGGCAGTCGGGGTCATAAGCATCTTTAGGCTGTCTCCAGACGTAAACTCGACCGGAACATGGAAATAGCGTAAAGGAGGATTCGTCGGAGTAGACTACATTCTTCCACCGGTCCATTGACCAGTTCTTATGGTCATTACACCATTTTCTGCGCCGCTCAATGTTGATGTGCGAAAGGAAGGGTTTGGCAATTGCAGCCCTCCCATGGTATCCAGCTCCATGGAGCTCGCGACGTACAGTTCTGGTCGATACCGGACTTGCAAGATGCTGGTTAAGCTCTGCAGTCACTTTTGGAGCTGTGGTCTTATGGTTCTTTGTCACAATGCGCTTTAGCACCCGGCGGTCTCGATCACACAGCTTCTTCTTGCGTCCACTATTGCATTTGTCGGTGCTTGTCTTTCCATGGTTTTGGTATGCAGACATGACCATAGAGACAGTTCCTCTGGATACACTGAACATCTGAGCGGTTTTCGTCACCGATGCACCAGCCATCCGCGCTCCGACAATTTGCCCTCTTTGGAAGTCTGACAGGTCTTTCATAACTGCTAATTCATAATTCACTCAGATCTGTAAAAACAACGTGAGGGTTATAACATGACGTATACACTCTCTGTTACGCATTTAAATAGGTTTGCCAGTCATTTGACCGTTTACTTTGTGTCTGAGCAGTCCGTAAAGATAACTGGGAAATCGGCGGGTGTTCATATTATTTTGTCTAACCCTTGTATATACACGGTCTGTCAAAAAAAACTAAGCCAAATTCAAACCTTTATTAAAACAAAACCATCCGTCTAATTAAGTTGAATATTTTACACAATAAAGTATAGGTAACCACCTATTACCCTTTAAATTTTTATGACGATATCTTCAGAATTGTTAATTTTATTAATAATTAACTAAAAAGTGAGATTCTCCTACTTAACATGAAAAAAATTTTTTTTACGATATACTGTAGATAATTTTTAGTTTAATAAAATTAAAAGAACTGTTCAATATGATTCCCTTGCATTTCTATCACTTTTTTTAATCTTGGTCTGAATTCGTCTATTGCTCGATTTATTTGCTCTTGGGGTAGCTCTGCCCATTTTGCAATAATCAACTCACGCAAATGATTGACATCCCTTATTCTGTTCCTATACACTCTTTCTGCCAAGTTTTCCCATATTCCGTAGTCTACAGGGTTTTTATGTAGGTCAGGGCTGTTAGGTGGCCAATTATTCGGTTCCAGAAATTCAGGCACATTCTTTTTCAAATATTCGATGGTTGTTTTGGCAGTATGTGATGTTGCACCATCTTGTTGAAAAATAAAGTAACCTTGACTAGCCAAGTTTCTCATTTCTGGAAGCATTTTCTCAAGCAGGGTATTTGAATAATATTGAGCATTAATTTTCACTCCTGGCTCAATAAAAAATATTGAATTTTTTCCCAACTTGGACACTCCAACAGAAACCATGACGCTAGAAGAAAAGTGACTCCTTGTTGCGTACAGTCTTTCATCTTGGATTTCATTTTACTTCGCAACATCAGAATAAACCCGGTCATTCTGTGAGTTTCTTGGTGGCTCTACCGTAAAACGTTTTTCATCCGTAAAAAATGTCTTCGAAAGTTTATCTTCAGTTATTATATGTAAAATACGTTTGGATTTCTCAACTCTTTTCTGACAGTTTACTTCTGACAATCTTTGTCCATGCACTCTTTTAAATGGTTTAAATTGCAGATCAGATTTAATAATCCTTCTTACGCTTGATTCTGATATTTCTAGTTCTTTTGATATTTGAGTAGGTGTCATGTGGCTACCAGGTCGATCCTCTTGACTAAGGATGCATTCCTCCACTTTCTGAATATTTTCATCTACTCTAACTGATTTTGGTCGCCCACTACCAACCTTCCTTTCAATGCTTCCTGTTTCATCGATAGTTCTCAATAAGTAATCTAAACCCGATCTAGTCCATCCTTTATAATCGAATTCAGAAAGTAATTTCCTTGCACTATAACCTTTTTCAACTCTATAATGCTTTATAATTATTTTATCTTCATGTGAGACTGGCATATTTAGAGGTATTCACGAATACTTTTAAATTTAAACAAATTCTGAAAAAGAGAAAAAAGAAGATATTACGTAATGAGAAAAACTGAAATTTTCGCAACCTGTAGAAATAACCGCATAACTCCTAAAATATTAAAAATAAAGTTATAAAATTACCCCCGATTATTTATGAGCCTTTTATTTATTTAGTGTAAAAAAATATTTGAAATCTCTATCAAATTGTGCATTTTATAGAGATTTCAAATTGGCTTAGTTTTTTTTGACAGACCCTATATATATATATATATATATATATATATGAATAAAACCACGAAGGAAAGGAAACACAGAAAGGTGCTCAAGCGCTTTCGTCTAATGACATCCTTTTGTGAAATAATTTTCATATATATATATCTATATATATATATATATATATATAACACATATATACAGGGCGTCCCAAAAAAATGTATACACACTTTAAATACTTATAAAGGCAGTGTTTATTAAAATACATTTCATTTTCAAAATGTAATAGAATCTACAGACATTATTTAATTGTTTTGTCAACGCCTGTTTTCAAACTGACGTCCGTTCTGGTCCAGGCACTGCTGATAACGAGAAGCAATGGAATCGCAAACATCACGAAACATTTCGTTTGGTATTTGTGTGCATTTTCGTTCAATGGCTGCTCTCAATTCAGCGACTGTTGCAGGTTTTATAGCGTAGACTTTGTCTTTTAAGTATCCCCATAAAAAAAGTCTAGTGGTGTGAGGTCTGGTGAACGCGGAGGGTATTCTACGAAACCCCTTCGTCCAATCCACATCCACATCGTGCCAAGTACCACTCGCAATACTCCACTCTTCGGTCCGGATCATCTTCATTAATAGCATGGACTAATCTTGGAATGTAACTTTTCCATTGACAGCGCTTCAAAATGCGTTGGACAGACGAACGATTCTGAAATTCCTACCTCACGACTCGCTTGCCGCACAGATTTTCTTGGACTTTGGTGATACGTTTCCAGTACTCTTTCTTGCTTTGTGGGGCTTGTCGATGTCCGTGGTCTTCCGGAACGCTTCTTGTGGACATTCGGAACAGTTCCATCGGCTTCAAACTTATCTCTAATTCGAGTGATGGTAAGTCGCGTTGGTGGATCTGTTTGAAACTCCCTCCTAAACTGTCTTTGCACTTCAACTGCGTTTTCACACTTCCAGTAGCATTTTAGAATGAATTTCCTTTGTTCAAAGCTTAGTCTGACTGCCATTATTAATTCTAATGGGTTTAACTTGGAAAGAAAGAAACATCAATTGAGCTATCAGCTGTTAAAGTGTGTATACATTTTTTTGGGACGCCCTGTATATATATATATATATATATATATAAGGATATTTTTTGCAATATATCTGACTTATTTTGAAGCATTACAAACACTAGTTGTGGCCCACTAGAAAATCCACCATAGCCCACCAATTGGGAACCTATGATATAGATATTAATAAATCTTATCTTCTTAATAGTGATAACACTGACATGAAGAAATTGGTTGAATCTTATTTCATAAAAAATACCGATAACTTTAATGTTACAAACGACCTATTTTCTTTAGATTTTTGACCAGTTTCTATTTATCAAAAGACTCTTCTATATGGTCTGTATCCAGACGCTATCAGATTCCAGATGTATAACATTTTGAATTCTCTTCCGTTTGCCTTTTCTCCCACTTTAGTTTTTACTCTTGCCTGAAAGAAGGAAATATCTTCGAAAAGTTTTGCCATTATCTTTTGCTTTAATTTTAATTTCTTTTAAATTTTATGTTGAGATTTTACTCTTATATATATATATATATATATATATATATATATACACACGCGGTAATTATGTCGAAAATGACATGGCCTGAAGTTGAAATAAAAATATATTTTTCTAGTGTATTTTGATGTGCTCTCTTCAAATATAATCTTCATTTCTTGTGCAAATGAACAGAAATACGTGTTTGGGCCATGCAATGACAACTGTATTTCTCTTCATTTGCACAAGAAATGAAGTTCATATTCGAACAAAGCACACAAAATACACTTGAAAAATGTATTTTTGACTACATTTTATACAATAAAGCATAACCTAACATGTTCATGTTACGAGATCTCGTAAACGACGCATTACCACAGGAAACATGCAAAACACCTCAAAATTAGCCAGAAAAGTTTGCTCTCGTCATTTTCATTTAAACTAACGAAAATATCACGACTTAACCTAACCAATCATCAAGTGCGTACAGTTGACCTAACCGGGCATTCAATTAACCTAACCAGGCAGTCAGTTCACCTAACAAGTTATTTCACCTAAATATCTTCTGATCTTTTCGTATTAGGCACTCACTGTCACATTTCGGGCAAGTTAAGGATGAGAGAATAACGCCGTAATTGATAAAAACATCCAATGCTTTGTCTTCATCTAGGGCACATGACGAATCAAGTTCTCAAAGTTGACACCACACGAACGGCACGTCATAATCTATCACAAACACCACCAAACTGAATCCAATTAGAAAAAAAAATAGCCACAACAGAAGCCAACAAACTAATTAAGTCGTAGAGTAGCGAAAAAATAGCCCAAAATTATACTCGTCGGACCAAAGATGAGTGTATTTATATATATATTATTAGTATCATAATTTTCACCATTAATATGCATTTGCACAAAAAATGAGTGACAAATTTGAATAAAGCGACTAAAAATACGTCATAAAAAGTTATTTTGATCTGCAGGTCCAGCCCATGTCATTTAAAACATATTAACTCTCTCTCTATATATATATATATATACCCGTCGTGGGTGGGTGGTGCAACCGCTGCTGCCCTCCACCTATCTTGCACGAAGTCATTAATCGCTTAAACTAAATGCCTGAAATTTTTAGGGATTTCGTGAAATGACAGTGAATACAGTGAATCCCCGTCCCTCGCAAGTTTGTCGTTCGTTCGCGGTTTCGACGGTTCGCAATTTATTTATTGATACCAAAATTTGCCGTTCGCGCAGGTTTTGGCGGCTCACGTGACTGTGTAACCATGGTCCCTAAGCGTAAGTGAAGTGGTAATGAAGATAGGGCCAAGGAACAGCGCAAAGTAATGGCAATGACTGAAAAGACTGAAATTTTAGACAAGCTTAGAAGTGGTGCGAGCGCTGTGGCAGTCGTCGAGCAGTATGGGGTTAATGAGTCAATCATACAGTACATTAAAAAAGGTGAGGACAAAATAAGGACGACTGTCATTGCTGTTGCACCAATAAGCGTGAAAGTGTCATGTATTAGCAGGCGCGACCCTGTAGTATCAGAAATGGAAAAACATTTAAACGTACGGATGGTGAAGCAGGACCAGAAAAAAGTTCCTCTTAGTGGACTGGTCATTCCTGAAAAGGCCTACGTCTGTATGAACACCTGAAAGAAATACAGGGTGAATCTTCAAATAATGGTAGTGGTAGAAAGTTCATTGCCAGTAAGGGCTGGTTTGTAAACTTTAAAAGACTATTCAGTTTGTGTAAGTGATCTCCAAACCAAAAAATTGGGGATTATGCCGCGACCCATTTACCTAGTTAAAAGATTGCCGTTCGCGACAGTAGATGGGTGCAAAAGGGGAGAATGCAATGCAATTGCAAATGTTGATCAATGTTGCATAATTTATGCAACAGAGGGGGAGAGGGGAATGTTGCAATATGTTATGCAACAAAGAGGGGAGGGGGAGTGTGGTAAGAACAAGGGTTTATGCAACTTGGAGGCGGAGTTATCCCCAAGAGAAAGAGAGAGGAGAAGGAGAGAAAGGAAGAGAGGTGTTGGCCTGGCAGGAGCCAAGCGCATATTAAGAATTCAGCCGAACTGCCGTTGTCTTAATATGTTCCTAATCAGCCAACTGGCTTAATCAGCCAGTTGGCTTATCTGGCTGAGTTGCCAGATTGTGCTATTTATTTAATTAAAGCATATATTCAGGCTTAATCCGCCAGTTCGCTTAGAAGGCTGAGTTGCCAGTTTGCACTATTTATTTAATTAAAGCATATATTCTGGATTAATCCGCCAGTTGGCTTAGAACGCCTAACCAGCCATTTGGTATAATTAAATAATAATAATAACGTTTATATATACAACCAAAAGAATTAAATAAAACACCACCACATCACTGTTTATTTACACAAATTATTGGATCCAATTTCACGAAATATATTGAAAATAAATATACATTCCTATACGAGCGAAGGAATATATGCAATAAAAAATAATAATAGCATAAGAACTACGAACGAGGAGTATATATATAATAAAAATAATAATATACAAACCCGGACCTATACAAATTGTTCATTCTAATGAAGGTCATTTCGGACCTATACAAGTTGTTCATTCTAATGAAGGTCAAGCGTGCCACTCCATCTTAGACCTACAGTTTAACGTTGAAACCGAACCACGTCTAAAATAAAATGTTAAAACACTCCTTAACACAAAATCTAATTTCAAAATAAAAAATTTTAAACAGCCTAACCATACAAAACATCACTCAGAATTTTCCTCAACATGAAAGAAAGAAAAAAATAAACAACAACAATCAGCCCACTTATAAAAATATAAAAATTGATGAATATATATATATATATAATATATATATAAGTAAAAAACAAATTAGTTTATCAAAAGAATTTACGAAAACAATTTCTCTATTTCAATTAAACAAATTTTTATCTTTTTATAACAAATTTTGCTTATTTTGAAGTCTTACACAATTTATATACGACAAGTATAATAAATTTAAACAGTCCGAATTGGATCCAGTATAAATTAGTGTCTTTAACGGTTATTTTTCGACTTTAAACCTTTAAATTAACTTAAAATTATAAAGCGAACTAAAACTACAAAGCGATGCCTATAAATCCATTATTTACATCCAGTCAAAAAATAATCTTAACCCTTTGACTGCCATAGACCTATTTGTAGCCATTCTGAGGCAACTGCCAAACACCTACCAGTAGTTGTTGGCATTTTTACCTTTATTTTCTTTTTTTTATTCAAAATTATTTTATACATTATTAATTTTGCTTATCTTTCCAAAGTCTAAATACATTTTACATGTTTTAAATATATATATATATATATATAGGGTGTTTAAAAAAATGTATACCAGTATGTGTTGGCTTTTTTACCTTTATTTTCTTTTATTCAAAATTATTTGATATATTATTAATTTTGCTTATCTTTGCAAAGTCTAAATACATTTTACATGGTTTAAATATATATATATATATAATATTATATATATATATATATATATATACACACAGTGTGTTTCAAAATGTATACACATTATAGTAAAAAAATTCTTTATTCCAAAAAATGACTGTCCTTTTTGTAAAAAAGTTTTCTTTGGCATAAAAAAAAGACTGCTTTTCAGAAAAAAATAATGAAAAAAAAATCCTTTCAGTAAAATAAGAAATCCTTTTAGTAGTCTGCAAGTGTGTGGTAGTCCACAAAGCATTTGATCAAAAAGGGATTCGACATTCTCGGCACCAAAGAGTCACTCTAGTTCTTTTTTATGTTGAACGCTTGGAATTCTTACAAACATGGCAATCTCTTTGTATAATTTTTTGGTTATCTCTTCCAATTGTTGCCAAGTGATGCCTTGAAATGTAATTTGCAGCTATAAGTCTATCGGAAGCATTGGCAAGTGATTTACGAGGAATAAATTTGGTGATCTCACTATGTTTTTCCAGAATTTTCACTCAGCACCAAAGAGTCACTAGTTCTTTTTTGGTCAGGATAAAATTGTTATCCATAAAGAATTATTTTTTTTATTATTGAAGATATTATTAGAGAAAATGAGGATTTATGGGTAACTAATTCAAGTTGATACATTGATTTTCTCGGCCCCCAAAAATGTCGAAAGTTAATTAAATTTAGGCCATTTTTCCGGCGTGACGTAATGGCATAGAAAACGGAACCTGGCAGTCAAAGGGTTAAAAACACGACTAGTTTCTGGAAAATTTTGCTACTTCTTTATTGAATCTCTTAGAATGCTCTACTATATATATATATTTATTTATTTATTACCTAAAAATGCGTCACCATACGCTCAAACATTTTAAACCTTACCGTATAAAAATCAAGGAAACAAACAACTCTCAAATCCCAGCTCTAATTTTGACTCCACATTATTACGGCTTCGACAAGACGATCAGAGAACTTTTGAGTCAAAGCTAAATCTAGACTCCAACAAGAAAAAAAAAAAATATTTGACCGCGAAAATTATGAAAATGCTCGCTATGAGAAGAAATTTTGAAAATGATGGGCGCCATCTAGAAAAACAGTTACAATGATTTGTTAAGGAATGAGAATCGAAATTTTCTTGCAAATGGGTTAACACAATGCATCTTCCTATTTAAATAATCGAACCAGAATTTTATTAATGCTATAATACCGGTATCAACAATTTTGACCGAAATATAAGGCGACGTGGAAAAGCCCTTATACTTATATAAAGAACACCGCGTAGCCACCAAAATGTTTAATTTCTTTAAGGGCCCATTCCTTCATTATTATATTTTATTATTTACTCTACTTTCTATTCATTTTCTCTCTATCTTTCATTTATCGTTCTCTTTACTCTCGTTTCGCTGTGCTTTATAAATACGGGTAGCACGTGACCGAGTTTGAGGCGCCATTATGATTCGAACAATGCAAAGGAGACCGAGGTATTAATTACACACTAATTACAATTTACTAACTTTTATTTATGCTGATACGCTTTTAGATAAGCGGGTTAATGCGAGGGGGTGGGGAGTAACGTTATCATTTTAAGTAGGAGAGAGACGTAATACCATTCTAAATTTACAACTACATCGTAACACACAAAAACACCTTCGGAAGCCCATGGCCATCCGATGACTGAAGGGCATTTCTGCCCAGACAATCGTTTTCACGAGCTAAACACATTTTTATTCACACTCCGTCTAATTCTGCGTATTGTCAAAAACATTTAAAAACGTAGAAGATTGGGATCTATCCAACAATAAAGAATTATGAAATGCTTCGATATATATATATAAGATCTACTAACTCCTTTTTCATCCGGTAGTTAAAAGATTACATTCATTTTCACCTGTTCAGTCTTATTTGTTTAAGGTCCAAAATTGAGTGTCAAACGCGTTGCAAGAGAGCATTTCCCTCCTCCACCAAGCGATCATGTGTGGCAGAGAGTGCGAGAGCAACTCGTTCCTCCACCAAGACAGGTCTAGAGGCGGGGCAACCAGCTTGACCTCCGTGTGAAGAAAGGTCCAGCACAGGGGGACACTAACAAATAGTCAGAAGACAGCAATAGGGCATTTAACACCGAGAAATTTTAACTCTTGAGATATGGTAGAAATGAAGAAATTAGACTGCATACTAGGCCAGATGAACCGGGTGTACATGACTATGTCCGGTGGAGAGCGCGAGAGGGTAACTCGCTCCTCCACCAAGCGGTCATGTGTGGCGGATAGCGCAAGAGAGCAAATCGTTCCTCCACCAAGACAGGTCTAGAGGAGGGACCACCAGCTTGACCTCCGTGTGAAGAGAGGCCCAGCAGAGGGGGGTCACTAACAAATGGTCAGAAGACAACAATAGGGCATTTAACACCGAGAAATTTCAACTCTTGAGATATAGTAGAAATGAAGAAATTAAACAGACTGCATATTAGGCCAGATGAGCTGGGTGTACATGGCTATGTGCTGTGGAGAGCGCAAGAGAGCGGCTCACTTCTTCACCAAGCCAATCCTAGAGGCAGGGACCGCCGGATCGATCTTCGTGTGGAGAGAGAACGACACGCGGAAGCGCATCGTGGCACACACACACACACATTTTATTCATGCAGTTAACCGTGATTCACTATCGTCAATTGAGTTAACATGACCTACTAATTGTTACCATCATACACTTCTCCGTGATCGTGGCATGGAGTTAACCGCGACTTGGAGGTTTTTACATTCGCGGATCCCTCCAGCCAAACCGCCACAATGCGACTCAGTCAGTGTCTATCAGCGCGACCAAAGGCAATATTACGAACCAAATTATCAAAGACGCAAAGAGAAAAATCGGCGAATGATACCAAACCTCAAACTAAACCCAATAACCATACACACTGACATCACCTAGTGACACGCGTTCATTAGTTGCGGGACTATTTACTGAACGTTTTTTGTCATACCTCGTATATATAAGATCTACCAAGTCCTTTTTCATCCGGTAGTTAAAAGAACACATTCATTTTCACCTGTTCAGTCTCAATTGTTTAAGGTTCAAAATTGAGTGTCAAACGCGGTGCAAGAGAGCAATTCCCTCCTACACCAAGCGGTCATGTGTGGCGGAGAGCGACTGCTAATTCTTGTATAAAACAGAGTAAATAAATTTTTTACATTAAATTGTCTTCGCATCCACATTATTTTACGTGAGACAAGAAGGAAAGGATACAGGTACATGAAAGGGTACCATCGGAATGCGTCTTTGCCCTATATAGCAGCGAGGGAATACCCATAATGTCTCGCTCTGCTTCTCTTTACATTCGTTCTTTGATTTAAAATCACAATAAACAATATAAGTGTTCCATGAAATTAATATTTATTTTTCACCCTATAAACATCATCATAAACGGTAGACATGATCTGCCTTAAGGCTAAATATCGATAACCCCCACCCCCACCCCCACCCCCCACACATCGATGTTTATTGAAGCTGAAAACATGAATTGATAAGCACTTATGTTTTAGATTTGAGTCTGATCATGTCTACCTTTTATGATGATGTTTGCGCCCATACTACTCGCGCCATTTCTTCTTAACCCTCGCGAACGGCGAGAGTTCACTATACAGTCAGTATACATATATCAGGCCCGTAGCCAGTGGGGGGTTCGAGTGGGGGGTTGAGAGGAAAGGTCCACTTTTGTAACAATAGTTATAACTTATAATGTGATATGATATTATAATATATAACATCATTTAGTAAATAAACATTTACATTTTTTTTGTATTTTTTATTGAAACTTCACAAACTACTCTAAACTTAACTCTAAACCCCTTACGGAGTGACTAGGTCGTTGCACCAAAAGATCCGCTTTTCTGCAATTTCGCGCCCCCCTCTTGGGAAGGCCTGGCTACGAGACTATATATATATATATATATATATATATAATATATAAATAATGTAAACTCAAAGAAGAAACAATGATTTAATTTTATTTGTGGGTTTACATCATTCATTCATTTCACGTGTTTAAGTGCGAAATATATATATATATATATATATATATATATCTTGGGGGAGAGAAAACTCCTACCAGGCGTGTCCCTCGGGTGGCGAATGAGGGAACCCCTATGGTATTTCTATAGGGCTGCTTCGAATACATTGAATAAGGAGCCGCGGACCAAACGGGCAGCAGAGGGATGGCAAACCGGCTGCTCTAATTGCCGAGAAACCCTATGATGATACAACAATTGGATAATGAATATATGGCTACCGCGTACGGGGGAACCGACGCACCTAATCACTCGGGACCACGGGTGATGGGTCACAAAGCTATGTGGTCCACAAAGCATATCTCGACTATTGCGACAATTAATGTAAGAACTTTGCATAGACCAGGAAAACTGGCGTGTGTGATCAATGAGTTCGGCCGATATAGATGGGATGTCCTGGGACTGTCAGAAACCCATTGGTCAGGGGAAGGTGAAATGGAAACAGGTGGAGTGAAAGTACTATACAGCGGGAGACCAGATGAACTGCATAGAGAGGGTGTCGCCATACTGCTGAACGCAAATGCGAAAAAGTTATATCTTGAACACAACTCAATATCTTCAAGGATGATGTCAGTAACAATGAAAGGAAAACATCGCAACACAAAGATAATCCAGTAGGGTGTACCATTTTTGGGTCATTTTCAAAAAGTCAAGGTCCAGGAGTCTAATGTTGTGCCAAATGATGTCCTAAACACGAATTTTACAGGCATTTTCTAATCCGACAAATTTTGAATCCCCCCCACCCCCCCTTGAAATTTTGCGCATCCCCTTTTCCTAAAACCCCCATATATCTCAAACACTATCAACTTTATCGAAAAATGTTGTAGAATAAAAATAAAAATGATTTAGAATCAAAAGTTCTATTAGAAAAGTTCATCAAAATAGAAATTTACTTAATTTTGAAAATTTTCATTTATTTTTTAAAAATTTAAATTAAAAATTTTTTTTTGCTTGCAGTGCCTTCTTCTTAAATAAGGTGTTACCGCCACCTTTGAAGCATCACCCCAATGCAACTTCGCGGCGATGGGCATTGTATTTGCTAGTTATAATGCAAATCATAATTAGTTTTTATTATAACTAGCCTATACAAAGTGAGGACAACCTCAAAACTATATATATATAAAATAAAGCTAAAAATTAACACTTTATCTATAGTTGTGAGGTCCCATCGTTTTTTTTTTTCCTTTATTCAACACTTTCCTCAAAAAAATAAAAAGAAACAAGTTTCCTAATTAGAAATCATTGATATAAGAGCTTTTTAAACATAAAAATAAGAAAAGACAATTTATGGTATATTTAATAACAAAAAAAAAATCAGCCTCTTCTAAATTAAAACAATCTCTGCAAATAAAAATACCTAATCTATCTGTTAATGAACCATTCTTTACTGAGTTTCATTCTTTTAAGAGTCTCTTTACTAGGATCAGGAATTAGTCTTCTATTCTCTTCCACAATTTGCAAAAGACCTTGAAATTCTTCTTCATTTTGACATTTGTCATGAAAGTCTTGAACCAGCTTGATTCCTCTTTCAGCGGTATCATTGACTACTCTAATAGATGAAAGAATGTTTTTTAGTTTGTTGTAGTCATCGACCTCTTCCCGTGTTGATGCTGGTTTCTTTATCCATGAGTCTGGTTTTGACCCACAGCATTGAAATAAATGCCATGAAATTGGACCTACTAGCTGATGAAGCTTTGTGTCTTCCTTTAAAATGGGGAAAACAGGTTGCCCACATACATAATTTTCTGGAACTGGATATTTGTTTAAGGATTTTGCGATCTTATCTTTTTCATCATTACTTAGCGATCCAAAGAAACTCAAAGGGACCACTTCCTCCGTCAAATACCAGTAATGATTGGCAAAAGATTTCAAAGCAGCATTTGCAACTTCCCTATCTTCCTTCTTGTAATTCACCAAATCATGATAAAACTTCAGATCATTAGCTGGACTATCTAGTGAATTAGAACATAAAAGCCAGTATTTTCCATAAATTAATGCATTAAATAGACACATTCTCTTTAATTTCTTAATCAATGATTCATCATATGATGCTTGGTGGGCAAAAGCATACATTTTATTTTTATACAAAATCATTGCCATCCACCTGGCACGGTGCATTGCACCAGGTTTCCGCCAATGACTGTTTTCTCTGGAAACCTCTCCTAAAAGCATTAAAGTTGTTTCAGCAACTTCCTTATAGTCATCACGTGGAAAGCAGTCAGATTTTCTTAAACATTGGGTCATAAATTCTACACATTCTTCCTTTAGGCCTCTTTGATACCTTGATTTAACATCAAGAACATTGTATGTAGATTTCGTATTAATTTTCTTCCATTTAGACTCGCGAAATTCTTTGAATAACTCAAACTCAGGAGATTTACTTGGGCCAAAATGGTTTCATACACAGCACACAAAACTCTTTCAGCCACATGATGGCGGCATGCTAACCAAATCAATTTCTTTTGCAAAAGTTCTTCAAGTAACTTACAGGAACCTTTCATCCATCCTGATTGGATGCAGTGGTATCAAATGATACTCCAAAGACATTTTGCTTCAAGTTCCATTTTTCAATACTTTGAAATACAGAAGTGGCTTGAGACAATCCAGTGGAATCATCTATTATAGAAACTGATAAAAGTTTTTCTACATTTGGGTATCCAGTAACAAGTATTGCAAGGCGGTCTTCTTGTTCTGAACATGATTTAGTAAGCAGCTTGCTATCCCAATGTACTAGGCAGTGATCAGGAGGAGTAAAATCCTTGATGCAAGTTTCATATTTTCATTTTCTTGTCTTCGAGCGGCTCTTGCAGATGTGGTCCTGGAGAGAGACAGTTTTTCAATATCCTTGCCACACCTAATGGCTATTGCAGCAGCAAAAACAGTCCGTTGTCCAATAGAGAGATTAAGTCTGTCTGCAGTGGAGGAAACCAATGGCGAGGCAAGAATATTTTTGGGGCTGGAAGCATTTGAAGGTCCTGCTGTAGGTTCTGTCGGAAACTCTTCATAGCTGTCTGTCTCAGAACTGGTCGTGCTAGAAAGAAGGGTCTCTGATGTTCTGGCTGTAGCACTCACTTGCTTCACTGATTTATGTTTCTCTTTGCGTTTCTTCTCTTTCTCTAATCTAATGTACTTGCGCTGTACTTTTGATGCATAATCTGCATCTAGCAAACGTAAACATGTTTCTCGTTTTGTTCTTTGATCTTCTAAGAATATCATATGCTTTCTGAGGCTCAGTTCTCATGCGGTCTTTTTGGATTAATTCAACGGCATTTTGAGAAGAGATGTCAAAAAGGGAATCCATAATTTTCATGAAATTAGAGTTCATTTTCAAAGCTTGCTCTTTTTTTGTGCTTGATTAAATTATTATGCATTTCTTCTAGATTTAACAGCATCTTCCTGCCTTTAGGGTTTTTACTAATATCTATAGTAGGAATGCATGCTTTTTGCCATATTATTAGTAGCTTCTGTAGAACTTCATTAACAGTAGAATCTTTTGTAACTTTTGGACCCTTATACTGCATTCTCCGTAAATAAATAAAATGGCTTAGAACATCTTTATTGGATGGTAAAACAATTTTAGATGAACTCATAATAGCCTGCAAGCGACCAAGAATAAAGTCATGCTGTTTTGTAGCTGTTTGACTCATTTTTTATTTATTTTTCAAATAAAGCAGTCTGAAAAGAAACAATAAGAGTAAAAACAATGCTTGTTTATTAAAATTCAATGTAAAAAAGGATTTTTAAATTTGGATTATACTCATAATATACTCATAAATAATGTAACTTAAGCACCTTATTTTATATTAATAAAATAAGGTGCTCTTGGACAAAAGAAAATGAAAATTTTCAAAATTACGTAAATTTCTATCTTAATGAACTTTTCTAATAGAACGTTTGATTCTAAATCATTTTTATTCTATAACATATTTCGATAAAGTTGATAGTTTTTTAGATATATGGGGTTTTTAGGAAAAGGGGATGGGCAAAATTTCAAGGGGGGTGGGGGGGATTCAAAATTTGTTGGATTAGAAAATGCTTGTTAAATTCGTGTTTAGGACATCATTTGGCACAACATTAGACTCCTGGACCTTGACTTTTTGAAAATGACCCAAAAATGGTACACCCTAATAATCCAGGTATATGCACCAGATTCATCGCACCCTGAAGAAGAAGTGGAGAACTTCTATGAGGACCTAGAGGAGGAGATAAGGAAAACAAAAGAGAAGGATCTACTATTCGTTATGGGTGATTTCAACAGCAAGATTGGAGAGGACCGCAGAGGTTACGAGGAGCAGATGGGACCATTTGGAGTGGGAGATAGAAACGAGAGAGGAGAAAGATTATTGGAATTCTGTCAACAAAATCAACTTGTGGTGTAAAACACTAAGTTTTTCCCTAAATACAGTCGACGATACACATGGAATCACCCAGATCAAATACATAAGAGCTGTATAGACTTCATACTGGCAAGGAAAAGATGGGTTACATCAGTGAGAAATACCAAAGTGATGAGGGGAGCAGACTGGGACTCAGACCACGAAATGGTGCTGGCCAATATAAAAGTAAAATTTGCATCAGCGACACCTAGAATTAAGCAGGAAAGCAGGATAAATGTCCAAAAATTGGGGGACCCAGCCCTGAAAGAGGAGTACAAGAGAAGAATACAGTTCAAATTTGAAGTAATACTGAACATGGACGGCAGCGCAGAAGACGTGTGGCGGAGGGGAAGAGATGAGATAAAACATGAAGCAAGGGAGATACTCGGGACCAAGCGAAGGGCAAAGCAGCAGTGGATGACCGAAGAGATATTGGAGATGTGCGATGAACGGAGGGAGGCAAAGAAAAAACAAAACATAAATCCTACGGAAGCCAACACGAACAACTATAGAAGACTCTGTAGAACAGTAGAGTACATGTGTAGAGAAGCAAAAAGAAGATGGATCGAAGGGAAATGTGAAAAATGTGAGAGCAGCTTTGGAGCGGGAAACTCAAAAGAACTATACAAAACAGTGAAGGAAATAACGCGAAAATGGTCTGCAAATTCAATTGTTGTAAGAAACGAAAGGGGAGAGAAAACTGCGTTAGTAGAAGTAAAACAAATATGGAAAAAAGTATTTCGAGAAGCTGTTTACGGGAATGGAAGAACAAGTAGATTTCAGGAATTTCCCAGAATTGGAAACGGAAGAGAGAAGAGAGGAAACCCCAAATATATTGGAGAGCGAAGTGAAATGGCACATTGCATCTCTACCATTAAATAAGTCCCCAGGAAGAGATAATATACCGGGAGAACTGTTGAAAGAAGGGGATGAGCCAATAGCCAAATGGTTAACCTCATTGATACAGAGAGTGCTAAATGGTGAACCGATTCCCGCAGATTGGTTGCATGGACTAATCATCCCGATTCATAAGAAAGGTGATGTAACTGAATGCGAGAACTATAGGCCAATGTGCTTATTATCAAATGCCTACAAGACTCTGGCAAAGACCTTGCAATACAGAATGCATACAAGAGAAGAGGAAATGCTGTCGGAGGAACAGGCGGGGTTTAGGCAGGGCAGAGGAACGGCAGACCAAATATTCACATTGAGACAAATAGCGGAAAAGAGATGAGAATATAATAAGAATACATATTGCGTATTTATAGATTTCAAACAGGCCTTCGACTCAGTCTGGAGAGAGGGGATGGTGCAGGTGCTGAGAAGGGAAGGATTGGAGAAGCAAATAGTAGAACTAATACAACGATTGTACTCGAACACATCTGCAGCAGTAAGAAAGGGAAATATAACCACCGACACATTTCCAACAAAACGAGGTGTGATCCAGGGCTGTCCGTTATCACCCCACCTATTTAATTTGTTTTTGAGAGCGGTAATGAGGGAAGCATTGCAGAATTACGAAAGATCCATCAAAATAGGAGGTGAAATCGGCACGGACTTGAGGTATGCAGATGACATAGCGCTATTGGCGGAGACTAAAGAAGAGGCGGCTACAATGATAGAACGAGTGGAAGAAACATGCAGCAAATACAATCTGAAAATAAATGCAGCAAAAACCAAAATAATGAAAATAGGAAAAATAGATGAAGTAGTGGATCTACGCCTTGCAAACAGCCAAAATTGAACAAGTACATGAATTCAAATACCTGGGAGTCTACTTTACCAGTGACAACAACACTTATCGAGCAATGCAGGAGAGGATTAAACTTGGCTATGCAGTAATGAATAAAATGGATAAAATCTGGAAAGACAACCACATCAGTATGAAACTAAAAATTAGATTATATGAATCCATAGTACTGCCAACAGTACTGTTCGGAGCTGAAAGTTGGATAAGAGAGAAAGAGCGGAAAAGTTAAATGCATTTGAGATGTACTGTTTGAGAAGGATTTGTGGGGTGAGATGGATGGACCGGGTGACCAATGAGGAGATCAGGAACCGGACCAACGTTAAGATCCAAGTGAATAGCAAAGTCGAAGATATTCAGAGAAGATGGTTTGGGCATGTGGAGAGAATGAGGGAGGAGAGGTTGCCCAGAAGAGCCATGTACGCAAGAGAGGGTGGAACTAGACCGCGGGGACGCCCAAGAAGAACATGGTTGGCGAGCTTTAAGAGCGGAAACGCGGGGAGAGAATGGAGAGAGCTGACAACGATGGCGAGAGACAGACGAACCTGGATGGAGTACAGAAGTCATCAGAGGGACCCAACCCGGCTCTAACTGGATGGGAAATAATTCATAATTCATATATATATATATATATATATATATATATATATATATATACACAGGATGGGTAAAAAAAAAGTGACCCCCTAGAGATAAACTGTTATATTAAAAAAAGTAAGGGGACTAAAGCTCCCAAACTTCATAGATGCTTACCTTAGCATGTTGGTCGTCTTAATCGAGAAGTTTCTCGATGTGACCCCCTTCCTGCTCAACGCAGGCCTCCAAACGTGGACGCCACTGATCAATACGCCTGTTTACATATCGTTGAAACACCTTCTTCCAGCCGAGCAGAATTCTTTCGCGTAGTTCATCTATGTCTCTTATATTGGTATCAGGGATGTAAACTTTGGACTTCAGGGCTTCCCAAACACCATAATCTAGTGGTGAAAGATCGGGGCTACTAGCCAGCCACATATTGGATTCGATAAAATCCGGTGTTTCGTTCTCAAGGAATGTGACAGTTTTTCGTGTTCTGTGAGCAGGGGCTCCATCTTGTTGGAAAGTATATCTTTCACCACTAATTCTTCGAATATCAGTTAGAGTGAAAGATATACTTTCCAACAAGATAGAGCCCCTGCTCACAGAACACGCCAAACTGCTACATTCCTTGAGAAGGAAACACCGGATTTTATCGAACCCAATATGTGGCCGGCTAGTAGCCCCAATCTTTCACCACTAGATTATGGTGTTTGGGAAGCCCCGAAGTCCAAAGTTTACATCCCTGGTACCAATATAAGAGACATAGATGAACTACGCGAAAGAATTCTGCTCGGCTGGGAGAAGGTGTCTCAACGATATGTAAACAGGTGTATTGATCAGTGGCGTCCACGTTTGGAGGCCTGCGTTGAACAGAAAGGGGGACACATCGAGCAACTTCTCAATTAAGACGACCAACATGCTAAAGTAAGCATCTATGAAGTTTGGGAGCTCTAGTCCCCTTATTTTTTTTAATATGACAGTTTACCTTTAAGGGGTAACTTTTTTTTACCACCCTATATATATATATATTATATATATATATATATATACACACAGTATATTACAGTCAATATGTAAAATTAGGCAATTTATAAATTGAATGAAATTCAGGCAATGTGTCAAATTGGTGATACACACAAAATCTAATCTAACCTCTCTGGTAATGCTGCAAATGCATGCCCAGTAGTATTTCCCAAGATGTTGCCTAAATTTCATGCCTTGGTTAGGTTTAATTAAGTATTAAGTAAATCGAGCCTTTGACACATTGCCTAAAATTTCAGTTAATTTATTTTTATAAAATGCCTAATTTTAGACATTGTCTGTAACATATATATATATATATATATATATATATATATATATATTATACACACACACACACACACACACACAGGGGCGAAGCAAGAATTTCTTTTCGGGAGGGGGGGCTAATAAATAATGTATATATATATATATGTATTAAAAGTGTGTAAATGAATAAAAACACATTCATAAATGTATTACAATAACTAAACATGTGCTGAAGGTACTTGGCATGGCGTACTTACTTATAACTTACTTATAATTTAAAAAATGCACAAAAATATCAAACCTATCATTTTATTTTGAAGGGGCTGAAGCCCCGTAGCACACTCTTATCTACGTCCCTATATATATATATATATATATATATTATATATATATAATATATATATTATATATATATATATATATATGAAAAAGGATTCTTGCCAACATTTCAAATGATGACTAGATTAAGTTATTCGAAAGAACTGTTATTGTGATCGCGTTATTAATTGAATTCAATTCAGTGTTTTGAATCTTGAATATTATTTATACTTTATTCTCATTTTGTATTAGAAGCATGCACATTGCACAATCTTCGAAATTATCTTGTGTTCTTCACCGCTAAATATTAGTAACAAACATGGTGTTTCACAACGGAATGTTTTAAACAGACTGTACATATTCTTCCAGGAAGTATTTACGCACACACAACAAATTAGTGAAGTCTTCACAGATGTAGTAAAACCCAATTAGTTTGGAGGATTCCAACGAAATTGGAATAAATTTTGCTATTATGTTTTATGTTTGAGAAGTTACTTTATTGTTTTCAGTTATATAAATTACTTGTGAAACTTGCAGTGTAAATGGTTTATACATTATACACTAAAGTGTTTCGGTAATCATGCAAAATAACAGTCGTACCTACCACTTCATATATAAGTCAATAGCTTGGTTGTCAGAGGGCCAAGACTTTTCAACCAGCTTCCAAAGAACCTCAGAAACGTTACTGGGGTCAAAGTTGAAGTCTCCAAGAGAAGACTAGATGCCTGGCTCAGGAGGGTACCAGATGACCAGGGTGTACCTAGCTATGTACGGTGGAGAGCGCACGAAAGCAACTCGCTCCTCCACCAAGCCAGACCTAGAGGCGGGGCCACCAGCTTGACCTCTATGTGAAGAGAGACCAACGCACGAAACAGCAACAAGGTTAACAAGGTTAATTTATTTGGCCTATTAACCGTATTAAATCCTTTTATTATATATATTTAATACTGTCCGAAACCTAATCTGTTTTTCATAACATGCTTGGAATTAAACTGGTTTCTAATCGGGGGAACATTACTTCGTTCCTAAACACTAGGGTGGTTAAAAAAAAAAAAAAGTTTGAAATTTATAGGTGATGGTATTTTTTCCCATTATATAAGTCAATAGAAGTTCTTTGGTATCATTTTTGTCAAAATCAAAATTTGTTTAGGGGGTTCCTCATCGAGGTTGAATTTCTCGGATTTCAGGAAACTTCAGTTTTTCTTCAATTTAGAGCAATTTAGGGAAATTTAGTGATTCGCAATAATGGTAGCTCTGCAATTTACTACTATAACATTCTTTGTTCCCAAATTTAATTGTATAATTTAATTTATAATAGTAAGGCACTTATTTCTTGATTTGTATATCATTTAATAAACATTGGAATCATGGCGGTGTCGCATGCTTTCTTCTGTATTCCATTATTCTTGTTTTTTATATTTTGTGGGCGACCACAAGGCCATTTTCTATGACAAAACGCAACTAAAAACACTGTTCTTTGTTGTACAGATGACGATTATGTGCATGTTTCATATAATTGAATGTAGGGCCATGTCAAACCTATTACAGTTCAAGACGTATTTTTTCCAGTCAGTGATTTCTTACATTCTGTATACTGTAGTCTGTCCAACGTAAGGTTGTTACCTCAATTACAATTAATTTTCTGTTGCAGATTGATTTTGTTTGTTGAAATATTCTAGTAATGGTATAAGAGTGATTGCGAAATGAACCAGAATAAAAAGGACAAGGTTTCGCCTTGAGTTCCTGTACTAAGACACTCGACCGAACGTTTCCTGGTAGGACAGCCGACACACTATCTGCGGCTCGAAATTGCCAACTGACCGAGAAGTTCTTAGTTATTTCTTTTACGTGAACGAAAAGTGCTGTAATAGGCGAGAAGCAGTCAAAATAACTGTTGACAATGTTCTTACATTCTGGACGATGGCTAGAATTAAGACAATGTGGCCATGCAACTGCATCAAGAAGCTGGAAGCTTTGTGGAGTGAGTGGAATGCGCTAAACAGAAACAGGAGAAGGGAATCTGACCCTGGAGAAAAGAGAAATCTGTTTACAGACAAACTTGATCGACTTTGGGACATCGGAGCAGATGATGCGATCGAAGAAATCAAATGCAACAGAAAGGTTAAGACGAGAAGAAAATAAGATAGCCCGACACTCCAAAGATGCGAGCCTTCATTCTGTAGCTTCCACTTCAAAGGAACAGCATTATGCTGAAGCCTTCTCTGAGAACTCGGATGACTAAGAGTAATGATAATTCTGAAAGGATCAATGGTTCAGATAGTCAATTCGTTGCACCCGCAAAACGATGTATTGAAGACAAAGTTTCTGTCAATCTGCTTCGTAAGCTTCTGAGATGTACTCCCATTATTGAAATGGCCGATCGATTCCGCCTGTCCAACAATCAGGTTTGTTTACCGGTTAATCTACTTTCCTATAATACATATATATCAGTACAATTAATTTACATGAGTTGGCTTTGTTTGTACAATTACTTCTCTTAAAAATGTCGTGTATCTTATTTTTATTACAGTAGGTTGCTGGAGTTGTCAATGCAGTCGTGCGAACAGCAGTTCCACCGGTGGATCTTGACCAATTTAACATCTCCAAGGCAACTACAGTGAGACAGAGAGCATTACATCGACGTGACGTGACACAAGATGTTTAGAGTAAATTTGTCCCTCCAAAATATGTTGTAGTACATTGGGATGGAAAGATCTACAGATCTACAGAAGCTAAGGCTAACAAAGACCCTAAGATCCACTCTAAGGTTAGCCCGAGAGAAAGGAAAGAGTAGGGGTTAAGAGAAGAGAAGAGAATAAGGGGTTAAGTAAGGAGCAACACCTATCACTCGTGGGTTAACATTCATTCAGAAAAAGAGGAAAAAAAGTCTCACCATCATCATCCGCCGGCCACTGCCGACAAGTCAGAAAAATAGTCGGAGAAAATAGGAGAGGGGTGAAAGATGAAAAGAAGTAAAATAAGAACGCTTACAAACCATGCAAACACAGTCTTAACTCACTGTCATACCATGCAAACTACAAACATGCAAGGAAAGAGTTAGAGACATGCAAAGTAAGGAGAGGATAAAAAAAAAATAAATAAATAAATAAAAAAAGTAGGTAAAGTTAAACAAAAAGTGGGTTAGTTTACGCTACGAGCTACATCTACGTTCGTGTTAGTCTAATTTATTTTTTTTATTTTTTTTTTATTGCTGGCATCACACACTGGCATGCCACAAGCTGGCATTCTTCGTCAACAGACTCATCCTGGAGCACCACCACCAGAGCTCCTGTTCTTAACTTTTTTTTAATTTTAAACAACGTTAATATTTTTAAAATGTCTGTCAAGACGGTTCTTAAACATATTAACGGTGGTAGAATGAACGACTGACGCGGGAAGATTATTCAATTTATCAATTACTTTAAATGTAAAGAAGTTTTTAGCGATATTAGTAATGAAACGTCTGCCACGCAACTTAAATCCGTTATTGCGAGTATTACTATTATCGAAAGTGAACAATTTATCAAAATTTACGTTATCGATGTTATTAACGATTTTGAAAACTTCAATAAACTCCCCCCTTAATCTCCTAGTTTCGAGTGAATACAAGTCTAACTCTTTAATCCTATCTTCATAAGGCTTATTGCGCAATAAGTTTCGTGGCACGACGCTGAACCCTTTCTAACCTATCAATATCGTCACGCAAGTACGGGCACCAAAACTGAACGGCATATTCTAAATGAGGCCTGACTAGGGACTTGTAAAGGGGCAATATAATATCCTTCGATTTAAATTCGAAATTACGCGCTATGAAGCCTAACATCCTATTAGCTTTTGCGCAAGACTCCAGGCACTGGTTCCTAACCTTTAAATCTTTTGTTACGCGTACGCCTAAATCTACTTCCTCGTCAACGCTCGCTAACTCCCTATCATCCATCGTGTACGCGTAATTATTGTTGCGAGAACCTATATGCAAAACTTTACATTTATCTACGTTAAATTGCATCTGCCACTTATCTGTCCACTCCATAATCCTATCTACATCGTCTTGGATCCTATTTCTATCGTCCTCGTTAACAACCTTACCGCCTATTTTAGTATCGTCCGCGAACTTTGACACGTTACTAGTCAATCCTACATCTATGTCGTTAATGTAAATGACGAATAACAATGGGCCTAACACTGAACCCTGTGGGACACCGCTACCTACATCTAACCACCCCGATTCACTACCATTAACTACGACCCTCTGCCTCCTAGCACGAAGCCATTCTTCTAACCAGTTAGCTACCTGACCGCGTATACCGTGCGCTTTAACCTTCGCAATTAGTCTCCTATGCGGAACTGTATCGAACGCCTTTTTAAAATCTAAATAAATAACGTCAGCTGCACTAAGCCTATCGTATTCGCGCACTATTTCGTTATAAAATTCTAACAAATTAGTTAAACAAGACCTATGGCGTCGAAACCCGTGCTGACTACTATTAATCAAACCCCTACTTTCTAAGTGATCGATAATACGATCCCTAACTACGGATTCCAAAAGTTTACCGACAATTGACGTTAAGCTAATGGGCCTATAATTGCTAGCTACCGCGCGGTCGCCTTTTTTAAAAATAGGCGTGACGTTAGCTAATTTGAAGTCTTCAGGAATAATCCCCGTTTCGAGTGACTGATTAAAAATCTTCGCTAAGGGGCCTACGATAACGTCTTTCAAATCTTTCAAATGTCTGGCATAAAAAGCGTCAGGGCCTGGAGCCTTGCTAACTTTTAGCCTATCGATATAATACGCAATCTCAGCCTCGTAAACAGTTATTTCATCTAAAATAGTCTCGCTACTAAATGGAACGATATCGTCAACGTCGGGGACATTATTTACGTCTTCTACGGTAAAAACTGTCGCAAAAAAGTTATTGAAAATACCCGCCATCGCCTGAGCGTCAGAAGCCAAAGCGCCATTTACATCCACTAGAGGGCCTATGTTATCTTTTACCGGCTTACGATTATTTACGTATTCAAAAAACTTTTTTGGATTATGTTTACTATCCGCAGCTATAACTATCTCTAAATTACGCTTAGCATTCCTAACTGATCTTTTAACCTGACGTCTAAGCTCGATATATCTATTAAAGTTAGCTGCCGTGCCATTGCGCTTACTAAGTCTATACGCTCTATTACGCTCTATTATAAACTCTCCTATTTCCCTACTCCACCACTTCGGCCTACCACGATTTCTAACGCGCTTGGGCCTACGAGGAATAAACTCCCTTTCAATATTCCTAAAACTTTCTTTAAACGCCACCCAACGCAAATTTGTGTCATTACCCATAAATAAGTTATCCCAGTCCACTACTCTCATCCTATCCGCAAAACTATCAAAATTAGCCCTACGAAAATCAGGGACTTCTATTACGTTACTATCCTTAGTGCTTTCTAACCTAAGAATTTGATGATCGCTACATCCTAAACTCTCGCCTACTTCTAAACCTTCGACTATATTCTCGCCGTTCGTCATCACCAAATCTAAGATATTATCACCGCCCGTTGGTTCGGTAACTATCTGTCGTAAAAAGTTATCGTCCATAAACTCAACCAGTCTCAAACCCTCTTCATTACCCGTAAAATTCTCGTAATTAACATTAGGGCAGTTAAAGTCTCCGACAATTATACTGTTCCGATTGTCAATAAAATTACCAAGAAGTGAGTAAAATCTAGTATCTGTATCGAGGGGTTGAACGGGAGGTCCATAAACAACGACAAAATTAAAACTAATACTACGCGCCCTAACTTCAACACAGATCGCATTAATTGCTGCCGGAAAATCTAACTTAACCTCGATAGCCCTAAGGGAATTACGAATGTACAGCAAAACGCCGCCTCCAAATCTATGTAACCTATCATATGAAACAATATGAAAAAATTATAATTTAAACCACAGATAGTTTAATACAAAAAATATGTACTTATCATGCTTGAACAAAGATAATTTATACGGCAAACATGAAGCATTATATTTTGTGTGCAGATGGCTAGATATAGATCTAGCAACCTTGAAGATACTTCCCATCAACGACACGTGGTTAAAACAGATGCGGAATCAGGTGATCTGCAGTCTTCAAACGTTGGTCCAGAACAAAGAGTGCAGTCACTTTATCCGTGACGACTATCGCGAGGTGGCAGAGCTAACACTTACTGTGCTCGGAGCTCGTGAGCCTCACGAAGTGAAGTTCCGTCGTCCAGGTGCATATCATCACGCTCGTTGGATGGCCAAGGTTTGTAAAAAATGTAGAATAGTATAAATAATAAATATATAAATTCTCTGACAAATATTACAACGTATTAAAAAAATTATAGACAAATATAGTATATAGATATTTTAAATCATTGAATTTGCCCATTATTAAAACATTGGCATAGAATCTAATAAAAAAATGAATGAATTTATTCATTTTAGGTGATTTACAAGACGAAGATGCACCTGTTTCGGGAACAGCTGGGTTACGATGAACACACCTTACTGACGTTGCAAAGAATGGTACAGTTTCCCGCCGTACTGTACGTCCGAGCCTGGCACTCAGCGCCAGTTGCTGCTGATGCTCCTGTCAACGACCTCTGCCTCTACTGAGATCTGATCCGCTACAAGATGGTGGACAAGGAAGTAGCTGAGAGTGCTCTAGGTGTTCTCCGATGGAACACTTCTTACATGAGGCCAGAAAAGTAGTGTTTGCTCTTTGCAGCGACTGTGTGACCAGCAAACAGAAACAAGATATGGCACAAAATCTGGCCTCACTACCATTGTCGGAAGAAAATGAAGAAAGCCTAGTCCTCCTAGACAATGACACACAGCTGATAGACATACTAGACGAAAGATCGTGGTTTGTTTTCCAGCTCTTGAATGCTACTTCAACCGCGTGGATGAGCAAACTGGTAGAGGAATGGAGTGATGATCAGGACTTCAATACTTTTTATAACTTTGTCAAATGTCTTAAAGTCACCAATGATGTGGCCGACCGTGGCATTGCCACGATCCAGGGCTTCGCAAAAACGATAACCTAAAACGAAGAACAATTGCAGTGGCTTCTACAAGCAGTTGAAAAGCATCGAAACACTATACACAACTTCAATAAATCCACATTGAACATTCTACATTAGACACACCAAGCAGAACTAAAGAAGCAGACCATAATTAGTACCAAAATGTGATTCAAATAAATGTCTGATAACACTGATTCATTTATCTTTTGCACAAAAATATCAGCAGATGTTCTTAATTGCATTTTTATATCAAGAATACATAAAATGAAGTAAACTTCAATAGAAATATAATAATTAGGTTCATAATTAAGGAAAAATTTAACTTCCTTAAATGCAAGAAATTCAACCTCGATGAGGAACCCCTAAACAAAATTTGATTTTGATAAAAATGATATCAATGGACTTCTATTAACTTATACAGGGTGTACATAGAGTCAGGATCTATTTTTGTGAAGCACTTGGAAATTATATGGAATTCAATCATAAAATGATAAAGTGGTAACATTTATTAAATAATTAAGAGTAGGATTCGACGTGACGCCCATCAGTATCCCTGCACACCTCAAATCGTTCCGCAGCATTTCTAAACACATTCTGGAGCATTTGCGGGGTTATGTTATCTGCAGCAGTTCGTATACGTGTACGTAAGTTTTCAAGACTCGTAATCTTCGTCTGATAGACGTGCGATTTGATAAAGCCCCATGCAAAGAAATCTAAAGGGGTTAAATCTGGTGATCTCGCAGGCCAAGGTCTGTTGCTTCCGCGTCCGATCCAGCGATTTGGAAAACGTCCATTTAGATAATCCTGAACAATTTTGGCATAGTCACAAGGAGCACCATCATGTCGGTTCTAAGGGGATAGTATTCTAGTCTTAATTGACGAAATAGAATCTATAAATGGATCCACAAATTGTTTGAACAAAAATTTCTTTTTTTTCTTAGTGATGAGTCATATTGTATAAAAGGATCCACAAATTGTTTAAGCGTTCATTTTCTCCGTTGTAGTTGCATCGGAGTGACGTGTTTTATTTTATTTTCCCCCACCAGAAGCAAATCGGCATAGTATTACCTACCCGATTTGCCTTGCTGCTTCTGTTCCTTATATGGTGTTAAATGGTGACGTCATAATGTGTGGTTGACTCATCTAACGAATAAGGATTACAGGACGCGACTTGAAATACTATTTTAAATGCCATGTAGCCATTAATTACATCATGTAGCCACTATTTGTTACGGGTGCGAAGCAAAGTTGGACATTGTTCATATTTATATTAATAAAAAGTTAATTAAAAATTTGAAATTGAAATAGTATCCAGGTACAGATCATATTTGTAGAGTACCTAAGTTTTCAACACTCGTAATCTTCGTCTGATAGGCGTGCGACTCGATAAAGCCCCATGCAAAGAAATCTAAAGGGGTTAAATCTGGTGATCTCGCAGGCCAAGGTCTGTTGCTTCCGCGTCCGATCCAGCGATTTGGAAAACGTCCATTTAGATAATCCTGAACAATTTTGGCATAGTGACAAGGAGCACCATCATGTTGGTTCTAAGGGGATAGTATTGTAGTCTTAATTGACGTAATAGAATCTATAAATGGATCCACAAATTGTTTGAACAAAAATTTCTTTTTTTTCTTAGTGATGAGTCATATTGTATAAAAGGATCCACAAATTGTTTAAGCGTTCATTTTCTCCGTTGTAGTTGCATCGGAGTGACGTGTTTTATTTTATTTTCCCCCACCAGAAGCAAATCGGCATAGTATTACCTACCCGATTTGCCTTGCTGCTTCTGTTCCTTATATGGTGTTAAATGGTGACGTCATAATGTGTGGTTGACTCATCTAACGAATAAGGATTACAGGACGCGACTTGAAATACTATTTTAAAAGCCATGTAGCCATTAATTACATCATGTAGCCACTATTTGTTACGGGTGCGAAGCAAAGTTGGACATTGTTCATATTTATATTAATAAAAAGTTAATTAAAAATTTGAAATTGAAATAGTATCCAGGTACAGATCATATTGGTAGAGTACCTAAGTTTTCAACACTCGTAATCTTCGTCTGATAGACGTGCGACTCGATAAAGCCCCATGCAAAGAAATCTAAAGGGGTTAAATCTGGTCATCTCGCATCACAAGGTCTGTTGCTTCCGCGTCCGATCCAGCGATTTGGAAAACGTCCATTTATATAATCCTGAACAATTTTGGCATAGTGACAAGGAGCACCATCGTGTTGATAGACGACGGTACTAACAATCCTATCCCCAATCAGCTGAGGTTCAAGGAATTGCTGCAACATGTCCAGATAAATAAGCCCCGTAACTGTTGCTTCAGCAAAGAAAAAAGGACCATAAACCTTAGATTTTGTTAAACCCATCCAGACATTAACTTTAGGTGAGTCTCTTTCCCAATTTTGGACGAAATCATTCGGTCTTTCATCTGCCCAAATTCGACAGTTATGGCGATTTACTTTTCCACACGTATGGAAAGTGGCTTCATCAATAAAGAGAATGTTGCAGTGGTGTAGTGCTGTGGGAACGCGTGGGAACGGCGTTCCCTTACCTTTTTTGGTAGACGGAACGGCGTTCCCTCACTATTTCAAATAAATCTGAACTTACAAATCTCTAACGTCATGAAATTTTAATTCCCACCCCTAGAAGAAATATGAGAAAGAATCATTAACTGTTTCATTCCTTTTAGCTTCGACTGAGGCAATGCTAGCCTATAAAGATATGGTGAAACAGTCACCACGGCGTACCAGTTGTTAACTTTTTTTTAGTTAATCATTCCAGATGTTAGCTATTTTTATTGATCGTACTGGATGTCGTATATCTAATGACACTGGAAATACTGCATCTTCAACCTTGGAATATATCCTAATATCCAGTGCATATGACCTCAAAATATCCCTGAAATTAGTCAGATTTCAAAAGAATTCCCGGGGGGCTTACAGTGCCCCCGGACCCCCAGCTGTATGGGCTCGCCGCGCTCGCCATTGTCCCCCACGCATCTGAGTAACACTTTCAAAATGCGTTCCCTCACTTCTTTATTTAGCACTACACCACTGGAATGTTGTCCATTAAATTATCACTCCAGATTTGTTCTACGAGATCAGCACACACAGCACTTCGTCGAAGGAAATCTTCCTCATGTAAATCATGTAAAACCTGCAAATGATAGCTTTTCTTCTGCAAATTAACTTTCAGAATTTTGTGCACAGATGACGTCGGGAGGCCGAGTCTGTGTGATGCAACACGAACGGACGTACGTGGCTCCTCAGTGATAATTCCGCGTACTGCATTCACGGTAAGATCTGACATACACGGTCGTCCTGATCTTGCTTCATCATTTACAGATCCCGTTCGTTTAAATTTGTTCACCAATTTTCGTATTGTCTTGTCTATTGGCCCCGGCTTATGAAATCTCCTTCTAAACTTCTCTCTGATGTCATTGTATTTCTTTCCCTCGATTCGCCAAATTACTATTCCCACACGCTCTTCTGTATTCATTCTAAGGGCTTCTGAAAAGAAAAATAGAAAAAAATAATTAATTCACAAAAATAGATCCTGACTTTATGTACACTCTGTATAATGGGAAAAAATACAATCACCTATAAATTTCAAACTTTTGTTTTTTTTTAACTACCCTATTAAACACGTATAAACGTGTTGCAATTTGTCTGGCTGTTTTCGTGCCAGGAGTCACGTATGTTTTCTAATTCATCTTAGGCCTATACGAACTTTTAAATGCTAACTAATTTACGTTTTTAGTTAAGTTACAAATTTTATTTTATCATAAATGATATTAGTAATTAACCCCCAAATTTACAATCCCAACACTACTGCTTCACCGAATTGTGTTCAGTTGCGCGGCTATTCTAGAGGCAGGGAAGCAACCAAACGTTGTGAAGCCTGACTTTAAACCAACTTCAACTTTTGTTGAAGGTATTTCATGGTGCTCTTACTTTTATGTTTTGGATCATTTTCTTGTTGCAGCACTAGACTGCGTCCCATTCGCAACTCCCAAACTGAAAACAATACATTTTCTTCTAAAATTTCCTGATATTTCTTCGAATTCAAGATTCCATAGATGACATGAATCTTTCCTGGACCAGAAGCACTGAAGCATCCACAAAGAAACAAACTACCACTGCTATGTTTAACCGCAGAAAGACTTTATTTTTTCGTCGAACGCAGTATTTGATTTTCGCCAAACATACAGTTTCTCACTGTTCCTGAATAATTCAATTTTGGTTTCGTCCCTCCAGAGAACTTTCTTCCAGAATGCAAATCCATCATTTTGATGATCCTTGGGGTACTTTGAACGAGCTTCTTTGTACACTCTTCGTAGCAGAGCTTTTCTTCGTGCAGCTCTTTCATGCAAATCATTCTTTCTCAATGTACAACGTACAGTAGAAGGATGCACATCGACCTTAGATAGTTTTAATGTTTAGTAAATATCATCTGGATTCGCAGCAGCTATTCTTTCAATCCGTCTATCTGTACGTTCTGAAATCTCGCAGGGCGTCCACGTTTAGATTGCTTCAAAACCTTTCATTTCTTTATAAGTGCAGCAACCATCATAAATGGAATTCGAAGTTTTTCTCCTATCATCCTACAGCTTTTTCCAGACGCGTATGCAGCAATAACAGATCTCTTAAGATCTGTAGACAACTCTTCACCACGACGATCCCACTGCTTACTAATGGCTTGTACAGTCATCCGTTTTCCATGAAGACTCACAAAGAACATTCTATACTTCAGAATTGCCAACAGTCTCTAATCAGTAAACAGCCAACTACTGCTAAAAAAAAATTTATTCTTCAAGACTAAGGTGGACACAAAGTATTAAATAATTTTGTAAATATATGTACGAAACTTTTGCAGTTTTATTTTCCTCAAATTCTTTGAGAAATTATATGTTGAAGTTGAACCAATTTCCTTATGTGTTAAATTTTTCCAAAGGAAAGGTAAACTTTTCAGAGAACCCAGCACTTTTCGTGATACAAAAGTAGCAGTCGCTGATGTGATCCTTTGACTGTCTCCACACCATCAGGATAGCAAAAGGCAGTGAAGTACGTTTTCCTCTGAGCCATAGCCTGAGGTTCGTTGCATATAAAATGCAACATAGATGCCTCGGTGGTGTAGTGGTTAGCGTCGCTGACTACGAATCCATCGGCCCCGGGTTTGAGACCCGGTGACAGCAGCCGGCGCGCAGCAAAACCCAGCTGTTCATCCTTCCACACAATAAAAAAGAAATTGGTTGGTAGATAAATGGGTACCCTGGGTGGCCTAGTGGTTAAGACGCTGGGCTGCTGGTGGGGCGTGGTTCGGGCGGAAGCTAACCAAACCAAAGGTAGATGAGGAGCCCAATTTTTTCCCTGATCTCCAATTTTGCAACTGAAATAAAGATAATAGGCAGTCTTTATGAGGAGAGACATAGTTTTTCGTTACAACCCAGCCATGGGTGCCCCAAATTGGGGTACTCATGCCGGTCCCAAGCCCGGATAAATGGGGAGGGTTGGCGTCAGGAAGGGCATCCGACCGTAAAACGTTTGCCCAAACCTTATGGAATTACAGCCGATGAAGAGAGAGCAAATAGAGCTAGGGCGTACCATGGAGGCGACGCGCCGACATATCGCCCTAACTCTGCGCGGAAAATGGACGAGGGCTACTGTATCGTCAGCGGGTACAGCTAAAGAAGGGAGCTCATGGGGAGACGGGAGTGAGATTTGTTACGCTGAATGTTGGTAGTATGACGAGACGCGCAAGGGAGGTGGTGAATCTGATGGAGAGGAGGAAGATGCAGGTGTTGTGTGTTCAGGAGACTAGATGGAGAAGGAATAAAGCCAGGTATATTGCTGCTGGCCATAAATTTTATTATAGTGGCACATCACAACAGGGAAGGAATGGTGTAGTGATTATTCTCTCAAAAGAAGTGAAGGAGAATGTACTAGAGGTCAAACGAGTGCATGATAGAATGATCAAGGGGAAAATTGAATGCGGCAGAGATGTGGTAAATATACTGAGTGTGTATGTACCGCAGGGGGGATGTGATGAGCAGGAAAAGGAGGATTTTTGGAGCGGTGTTGACCAGGAAATGTGTGTTATGCCTGACCATGAACGTGTAGTGATCGGAGGAGACAATGCAAGGAATGGCAACGATGGAGTAGGTAGAGTGCATGGTGGACAGGCAGTAGGTAGACGGAACCAGGATGCAGAAAGAATAATTAATTTTGCAATAGCATATGACATGGCAATTGCAAATACCTTCTTCGGAAAGAGACGGGAACATCTAATTACGTATAAGAGTGGCGGACGTGAATTCCTAATTGACTATATGCTGTATTCAAGATCTAAGTAAAGAAGTTTTGAATTGTAATGTGATCCCAGGTGAAGAAGTAATGCCACAACATTGTGTTGTGGTAATGGACTTAAGGATAAATGGAACTAGAAGAGGTAGGCCAAATATTGTACCTAAAATCAGATGGTGGAAATTGAAGGAACAAGAGTACAAGGAGACCTTTAGAGAGAGGGTAATGAAGGAATTAAGAACACAGGGATTGGACGACGTTGATGACTGGTGGCGGAAAAATGCTAAAGTAATAAGGAAAGAAGGAAGAGAGGTGCTGGGAGTGTCATCTGGGAACCGCCAGAAAGATAAAGAAACTTAGAGATCACTCGACCATGCTCATCCTTTATTTGCCTTTATGTATAATATCCTCAGTTGCCTTATCTCTTGCCTTTGCTATTTTAAATACTCTCTTTTGCCCTTCTCTTGTTTCAAGTTCCTCATATACATCTCTGTATGCTTCGCTTTTGGCCTTTGCCACCACAGTCTTAGCTTCATTCTTCGCTCTCCTATACCTCTCTTTGACTTGGTTTTCCCCTGTGTTGACCCATGTCTTCCACGCTTTTTTCTTCTCTCTCACTTTATCCTGCACTTCTTCACTCCACCACCAAGTTTCTTTATCTTTCTGGCGGTTCCCACATGACACTCCCAGCACCTCTCTTCCTTCTTTCCTTATTACCTTAGCATTTTTCCGCCACCAGTAATCAACGTCGTCCAATCCCTGTGTTCTTAATTCCCTCATTACAATCTCTCTAAAGATCTCCTTGTACTCTTGTTCCTTCAATTTCCACCATCTGATTTTAGGTACAATATTTGGATCTCTAATATGCAGGATATTAAGGCATGGTGGAAGGTTTATTTTGAAAGGTTGTTGAATGAGGAAAATTTAGATTGATAAGGGAAGAAGCGTTACCAAACGAAGGAATGGTTATGTGTGTGGGAAGAGAAGAGGTGGAGAGAGCATTGGACACAATGAAAAATGGGAAGGCTGCAGGGCCTGATGCGATACCAGTGGAAGTTTGGAAAAGTTTGGAGGCGGAGGGAGTAGACATCCTTAGCAATTTGATGCACAAGATATATGACCAGGAGAAAGTGCCAGAAGAATGGAGGAAAAGCATACTGGTCCCAGTATTTAAAGGGAAGGGAGATGTCCAGGAATGTAAAAATTATCGAGGTATTAAACTGATGTCGCACACAATGAAGGTCTGGGAACGGAGTGTGGAGAGCAGGTTCAGGGAAGAAACAAGCATAGCGGAAGAGCAGGTTGGGTTCACGCCTGGAAGAGGGACAACGGACGCCATTTTTGCACTTAGACAGTTGATGGAAAGATATAGAGATGGGTAGAGGGAGTTGTATATAGTGTTCATAGATCTAGAGAAGGCGTATGACAGAGTACCGAGGCAAAAGGTGTAGAGGGGTTTAAGGGAAAAATTAGTGCTGGAGAAGTATGTGAGGTTGGTGCAAGCTATGTACAAGGGGTCACGTACTCAAATACGATGTAGCGCAGGACTGACGGAAGGTTTCGAAGTGAAAGTTGGTGTCCATCAGGGATCGGCCCTGAGCCCATACATCTTCGACATTGTTATGGATGTAATGACGGAGGAGGTGAGGGAGCAGGCGCCATGGTGTATGCTCTTTGCCGGCGATGTGGTTTTGTGTGTAGAGAGCGGAGAGGAGGTGAAGAGGAAGCTGGAAATGTGGAGGGCAGCACTGGAAAACCGAGGTTTGAAAAATAGTAGGGCGAAAACAGAGTACATGAAGTACAATGCGGGATAGGGGCAGAGAGATGAGGTGCCACCCCAGTATGAGGTGGTGAAGAAGGTGGAAAGTTTTAAATATTTTGGATCGTGGGTAGAGGATGGTGGAGAGCTGGTAAGGGAAGTGAATAACAGAGTACAATCAGGATGGAATAATTGGAGGAAGGTGTCTGGGGTACTGTGTGATAAAAGAATATCAATGAAATTGAAAGGGAAGGTATTCAAGGCGGTCGTGAGGCCTGCAATGTTGTATGGTGCGGAAATGTGGCCTATGAGGAAGAATCTGGGGAAAAGGATGGATGTAGCAGAAATGAGGATGTTCAGATGGATGTGTGGGGTTACGAGAAGAGATAAAATTAGAAATCAATTTATTCGTGGAACGACGAAAGTAATAGAGGTGTCAAAGAAAGCTCAAGAGAGAAGGCTTAGATGGTTTGGACATGTCATGCGGAGAGAGGAGGAATATGTTGGGCGACGAGTTATGGAGATGGAACCACCTGGAAGAAGGAGAAAGGGAAGGCCGAGGATGAGGATGGAGAAGAGGCCGAGGATGGAGAGAGTGTGTGGAGGGTGATATGAGGGAGCGAAATCTGGCGGCGGATGTGGCGTTGGACAGAAATGAGTGGCGAAGGCGGATTAGGAACAGCGACCCCACTTAGGCGTGGGAAAATGCTGCCGATATAGAAGAAGAAGACAGTTTTTCGTTGTAACTTTATGTGAATTTTCAACACACATAACAAAAATAGTTTGCATTGTTGATACAACCACGGATACTACTTAAGTTTGACGGATAATTCAGATGTGAGAAGAGACAAAGAAAGACGAGCTTAAAATATATATGTAACTTAAACACGGACCAAAAATATACGTTTCCCTAACCAAATTCATACTACCAAATTACTTTCAAATTCATGTTAGGTGATATTCAAATTCACACATATAACATGTATGTAAGTGTAGCTGTAATTTTTGTAGTTAGCATGAAACTAAATATCACTTCTGCATTCCCACTTAGAATTCTTCCCAGCCAACTGTGGTCATGTTAGTGATAAATAAGCATGGCAAAAGGTTTCACCAGGACATTGTTGTCATGCAAAAGCGTTACCAAAGCGAGTGAAATCCGAGTGTGATGGCAGATTACTGCTGAACACTGAAGAGAGATGCTCCTGACACAAGCTATAAATGAAATTCTTCGGCTACTTGATATGCTTTATTCATGTTTTCTATTTATATATTCTTCAAAATTAGTATCAAAAGAAGATGCTTCTTCATATCTCAAAAAACAAACATGTTATACAAAAATGGATATTGCAATCAGCATGGTCGATTTTACAAAGAACACACTTTCATCGAAGAGAGAAATAAAAAGTTAAAATTTGTTAATCTTATGTACACATGATAGAGACAAACTGTAAACGGTATATGAAAACATAATTATTAAAGTTTTCCTTGTTTTAATTCATATCGCAATCGCATCATATCAGGTGTAGATGCTGAAACTGATTGAAAATGGCAACAATAGAAAAAAGGTTTAAGTGTGTTTTATGGCTACCAGAACTGAAGTCCATAATAGCTGTGAGAAGAAAGTTCACTGCTCATTACCAGAAAGATGCACTATAGGGTGGAGCGAAAAATACTTTTTTTCTAGTATGAAGTTCTAATAGTAATTAGAAGTTGCATTTAGTGGACGATGTATACCTGCCAAAATATGAGTTCATTTGTTTAATACTTTCAGCTGCCACCAGGGGGCTAAAGTTAACACAATTTTGGGTAAAAAGGAAAAAAATGCTTCTATTTTAGGTTTATCAAACTATTATAAAGTTTTATCTTAGAATTATCTAATAGTTTGATTAAGATTCTTAAATGATAAGAATTCGTTTTGTAAAAATGCCTTTTCATATGCTTAATATCTTCAGCTGCCACAAGAGGACTGAAGTTAACTTAAAAATGACAATTAAGTATGATTCTGTATTTACTTGAAAAAGGGAACAGTAATAAATTAGGATGTCTCTCCTCCTTTATACTGGCTTGAGACAGTTAAGAAACGTTATTTCGTGCCTTAGCGGAGTTACCACCCTTTCTCCAACCAACCTCCCTCTAGAAAGGGTTCTTGCTGAAGACTATTTAGTAATTTGCTTTTGTGTCAAATTTTGGCTGTTTTTTCCTTGATTCTAATGTAGCACGAATCCAACCGTCTCTGTTTGTAGGTCCGCAGACTGATCCAGCAGCGTCTGTAACGAGCTTGACGCATCTCTCTACGGCTTGTGTATGACATGGAAACTGAAATAATTCTGAATGAAGAGTAGTACCATGTTTGATGCATGATTCAATATCATCAAGAGAAACTCCTTTGGTTATCGGTGGTTCTGCTATCTGAAAATCTTGCCACATAATGAGATCTGTATAGTCTTTGGCATAAAAATTTATTTCTGGCACCTTAAAATACCTGATAACATCTGTTTTTTGAATGCATGCCCTTGCTTTTATGATACGCCTAAATCCAAACTGACGCACATGCTCCCTTTCATCAGCTATCATTGCAATGAGAATGTTTTCTTGATTTGCGTAATATGCATTTCGCTGAATGACTGAGTCATGTACTCTCCTAAGCTCTTCACGGAGATACCGGCTTCTTGCAATCATATGCCACATATGTTTAGCACCATATTGGCATAATGGTTTACTCTTTATCTGAAACCACATTGGTGCGTATACCCTAACAATGAAAGTAGCTAATTCTTGTAAATTGCCTGAAGGATTCTCTGTGCTTGCATATAACCGCAGAGTCCTGTTTGCTGTGGTGAGCCACCTTGAATGTGATATATTGCCTGGACTCTTATGACTAAGACTCTTTGAGAATGTTCCACTTGATATAGCCTTGTGAATTTCAAGAAGGTATTTCTGGTCAGTACTTATGTCATCTACATCAACTTCACACATGTCCTCTTGAATTTCAATGGGTTTGAAGTTAACTATGGGAAGCTTTTCGCAGTCTGAAAGTGCTCGGCCAATTTCTCCTGAAAATGCTCTTGGTCCAGTAGTGGTACCATCCAAGTGATGAAACAAATGGCGCAATGGAAGTTCATTAAGGTGTAAAAGGCATATCAGCCACTGCAATGGCTTATTAAAGGCTTCTTCCAGTAATCTTATTGTGCCTCCAATACTACCAGTGTTAACCACTGTCGAATCACAGCCAACTGCAACGATGTTCCCTATATCAACATTCCTTTCTTTCAAGCAATTCACTAGCGCTGTGCAAATGTATTTAGCTTTGCCACTGGAAGGTGTCACATGTGCACAGTACAGAGAGTGTGGTTCAGATATTATGCTGATATGCTCTTCGCGTTTGGTTCTTTGGTGGTTAGAGCCATCATTCTCCTGGACTTGAATCATTGTTTTATCCTTTCTGCCATCAAAGTATAATCCCCGCATGGTTTTTGGCTCACCTATCTGTTGTAGTTCCTTTCTCTGTTTTTGTCTTTCACGTCTTAGCTTACTTCTGTCTATAATATTCCCTTTGTCTTCGGGAGTAACAATTTTAAGATCTGCCAATACTGCAGAAGCAATAGCAGCCCCAGCTCTGTCCGACATTTTAAATCTATCACAAGTAATTGCTAATGAAGGCAGTGGCTCACGCATCTGTTGTTCTGATATTACATATTGAGTCGAGGTTGTATCTTCCTCATTATCTTCAGATATCTCTTCTAGTTGTTGAAGTTCACTTGTCTCTGTTTCGATTTGTAAGTTGGACGTATTGGTTATAGCAGCACTAGTTGTTTGTTTGTGAGGATTCCAGACGTGCTTTTTCCATTTCCTTTCGATGTTCTCTTGCTTGTAATCGTCTTGTGTGTGCTATGTCAATGCTTCCTATCACCATTATTCTGCGTGTTCGTTGGTCATTTAAAAAATCCTGCTCTTTTGGAGGGACTTTCTTACTCTTTTCACATGAGCATCTCCTAAACTCCTTACATTTGCAGGTGCAGATGTCAAACAAAGTGCATTTTGAAGAGTTTTCAAATTCTTCAAGCTGATTTTTGTTCTTAGGCTGATCCTTGCGTGACTTGTATGGCTTTAATAAGGACCTGTATTTATCATGGTACACTCGCATCATCTGTAAAACGCGTGTATGTGAAACTATTGGCAAAGAGGCCTTCTTCCAAATATTTTCTACCTTTTTGGAAACTGCCTCTGCTATTTCAGAAAATGAAGGCCCCTTGTTATTCATCTGCTCCTTCACTAAATGTTTTGTGAACAGGTAATCTTTCATAATGCAGTTATAAGTTGGTAGTTGCATATCACTCATCTCACAAGGTACTTCAAATATGGCACACTTCATATGTTCTCTAGTGAAATGTTTATATTTAGTATTTGATGCCATAATATTTTTAAGAAAAATTCACAATCACAAAATATCCTGTAACATCAAAACATTATATAATTAATATATATAATATATTTTATAAGTATATATAATATATTATATAAATATATAATATATTACATAAATAAACTAAAATTATATAATACATTATAACAAGCATTTTATAATAAAATCAATATTATCTCTATATAAATCACTTTAAAATAAAGTTTTATAATATTCCGATCATATTAAAAAACTCTCCGATCAACAGAGCGACTAGGCCTACTACCTAAGAAGACAAGTGTTAACACACTGTTCTAATGACTCACATAAAGAAATTCCTTCACACCAAAACCCTCCCCCACAACATTCAGTGTAGTCTCAACATGACTCAGTTACTCTAAATTGTGTTAACTTCAGCTCTCTTGTGGCAGCTGAAGATATTAAGCATATGAAAAGGCATTTTTACAAAACGAATTCCTATCATTTAAGAATCTTAATCAAACTATTAGATAATTCTAAGGTAAAATTTTATAATAGTTTGACAAACCTAAAATAGAAGCATTTTTTTCCTTTTTACTCAAAATTGTGTTAACTTTAGCCCCCTGGTGGCAGCTGAAAATTTTAAACAAATGAACTCATATTTTGGCAGGCATATTTCATACTAGAAAAAAAGTATTTTTCGCTCCACCCTAATGCACTACATGGGAATTCATTTAACAATTGGATGAAAAAGTTAAAAAAAACTGGGCCATTAAATGATAGACCGCGAGCCTGGAGGCCTCAAATCAGTGAGGAGACTGTGTTCGTCGCCCATGGAAATCGTTGCGACGTGCATCCGATGAACAAAACATCCTTCAATCATCAATACGCAAAATTCTCAAAGTGAAATTGCATGAACATGCGTACAAGATTCAGGTAGCACAAATAGTTAATGGTGAATGTTAACTTGCAGTGTTGCAGAATTTCTTTATCCTTGAACAAAGACGATTAAAACTTTCAGATAGCACCTCCTCTAGCAAGAGGGTGCTCTCTGCCACTATGCTTTGAATGTGCAACAATTCTTGAATGAATCCTTTCCAGCCAAATGGGTCGATAGAGGTGGAACAATTGCTTCCTGTCTGCACTGCACTACTTTCTATGGGGGCCATTAAAAGTATTGTTTACTCATCAAAACCACATTCTTCGGTGAACTTATGCCCAGGATCAAAAATGAAATTCAGGAAATCACTCAGCAGTAACTGAAAAATGTTTTCAGGTCTTTGGAAAATCGAACTGAACGATGTATCAAGAAAGATAGTGGTTATGTTAAGCCCTAGAAATTTGTAATTTGTGTGTTAAAGATTTTAATAATTATGCTTTCATTTGCTGTTCACAGTTTGTTTCTCTGATGTGCACATCAAAAGTTATTAAAGTTTAAAGTTGCACACGGACTTGGTAATCTCTCTCTCTCTCTCTCTCTCTCTCTCTCTCTCTCTCTCTATATATATATATATATATATATATATAGAACGACGCTTGTGTAGAAGAGCGTCCGCACAAGACGAGGAGAAAGAACGAACAAATGAAAAATGAGGCACCTCCCAGGAATGTTCTTTCTCCTCATCTTGTGCCGATGCTCTTCTACACAAGCGTCGTTCTTTACATTAATTATACTGTGTGTTGTTTGCAGTTAAAATGTATATATATACGGCACGAGAAGGTGCTCCCTCAGGGCATTCGATTCCGCTTGTATGTAGGAGAATTAGGACTTCTGACTGAACGGGGACCTTGGTGTAGTGGTTAGCATGTCCGACCGGCAATTGGATGATCCCGGGTTCGATTCCTGGGAGGTGCCTCATTTTTCATTTGTTCGTTCTTTCTCCTCATCTTGTGCGGACGCTCTTCTACACAAGCGTCATTTTTTACATTAATTATACTGTGGTTTTTTGCAGTTAAAATGTGTATATATATATATATATATATATATATATATATATATATATATCAGGTCATCCCATAAGTAATGTCGTTTTTTAGATCGGAATTTGAAGGACAAAAAAAACTCAACTGAAACTTTTTAATCTAGTATATATTTTCCATCGGAATCAATGACACTCTGCCAACGTCCTACAAGCTTTTCAATGCCATGTTTATAAAATTCAGGCGGTTTTGAGGTAAAAAACATACAAAGACTGATGTGCAGGTCATTTAAAGAAGTATACTGTTTCTCGTCAAGTTAGTTTTGCAGACTCCTGAAGAGATGATAATCTGAAGGCGCAAGGGCTGGAGAATATGGAGGATGTGGAAGTTTTCCCACCCAAGCTCCTCAATTTTTGCAGAAGTGATCCGAGCGGTATGAGGACGTGCTTTGTCGTGGTGGAACACGATTCCTTTCAGATTAACCAAAGAAGGTCTCTTTTCTTTTAGTGCAGTGTTCAATCGATCCAGTTGTTGACAGTAGACTTGAGCGGTGATTGTTTGGTTGTGTGGTAAGGTTTCAAAGTGTATTACACCACCTTTATCCCACCAAACACTAAGCAACACCTTCCGAGGGTGAAGAATTGGTTTGGGCTGTGGTGTCGCTGGTTCTCCGGCACAAACCCACTGTCGACGGCGCTTAACATTCTGGTACAGTATCCACTTTTCATCACCAGTCACTAAACGGTGCAAAAACGGATCTTGGAGTTCACGGGAATGAAGAGCTGTGCTAATGTTTACACGCACCCTCAGAATGTCGACCGACAATTCATGTGGCACCCATTTTCGTAACTTAGGCACTTTCCCGAGTTGTTGCAAATGTCGATGGATGGTGGACGGGGATGAATTGAGTTTCTGGTCCAATTCTTCGACAGTTGTTGAACAGTCTTCTTCAAGTGCGGCTAACAGCAGGTCATTATCAAACTCAGCAGGGCATCCAGAGCGTGCTGCATCTCTCAAACAGCAGTCACCATTCCTAAACTTTTGAAACCATCTTTGACATTTCCTCACATGCAAAATATCGTTGCCATAAACGTCCTGAATGTTTCGCGTTGCTTCAGTGGCACTATTCCCTTTTTTGAACTCGTAAAGCATTATATGCCTGATATGCTCTTCTGATACCGCCATGTTTATGAAGGGTTCACATAAAGCAAAACACACGTCTTCACTGGTCAAGGTCTGTAAAGTCTGTAAAACACGATAGATCCCCTCTTAGATATAACCTTCGGAAAATTTATGCTTAAACCGAGTAGGACTAGTTTGAACTTAATCTATCGTAAAAAACGACATTACTTATGGGATGACCTGATATATATATATATATATATATATATATATATATACACAAAAGGCCTGATTAATGTAAATCCAAAAATTATGTTCTTTGTCCGTTTAGTCGAGGAAGACCGCTTCAGAACGGAAGATCGAATTTCATTTACGCAAAACTGAAAATCTGTCATATATATTTAGTGTTAAGCTTTAATTACAGTATATGTTAATATGTTGTTGTAGATCAGGATATAACCACTGTAAATGAAATTTTACATATATATATATATATATACTGTATATATCGGGTGGTCCCAAAAAAAACGCCTTGAGATTTGAACATCAATAACTTAAAAAATATGCAGTTCACACTTCCAAAATTTACAAAACTTTTACCTTTATCTATTGATAAGCCATCATAAAAATTTCAGACCTCTATATAAAATACTTTTTCCACAGTTGAGGGAACAATGAGGTATGGTGAAAGAAACGAATATCATAAACTGAAAAATTTTTATTATTCATATCTTATCAACAAATATGATCAATATGTCCGCCGTCCTGCTTACAAACTAATCTTAACCTTTTCTTCCACGACATGATACATTTTCTGATTTCTGTTAATGTTATTTTGTCCCAACATTCGAGTATTCTTTTCTTTAATTGCATTTCTGTAAACTTTTGTGTTTGGCCTTCATAAATCTTCTCTGCTAGAGTGTTCCATATGCAATAATCCATGGGATTGCAATCAGGTGATTGCGGGGACCAGTCGTTTTTTCCAATGAAGTTGACTACATTCTGTCGTAGATAATCCTGTGTGAACTTGCTAGTATGAGCTGTAGCACCATCTTGTTGGAGTATGAAATCGTTTCCATAATACAGGGTGTCCCAGAATTAACTATCTATTTCAATGAAATCGGACAAATTTAATAAAAACTGACATAATTTTGTGTTTATTACTAAATTATGATACAAAAACAAATAGATTTATAAATCATAAGTCAAAACTTTATTGAGAAGTTTCAACATGTGCACCGTCTGTATCTCTGCAAATCTCAAATCTATCCTCAGCGCTGCGAAACACATTTTGAAGCATTTCAGGTGTTATCTTCCGCACTGCCAACTGGATGCGTTCTTTAAGTTCAGCTAAACTATTGATCTTTTGGCGATAAACCTTTGTTTTTATGAAACCCCATGCAAAGAAATCCAGGGGTGTCAAATCCGGAGAACGCGGAGGCCAAGGTCGAGGTCCTCCACGTCCAATCCACCGATTCGGAAGGCGTCTGTTGAGGTATTCTCGAACAATTAGAGCATAATGACATGGTGCTCCATCTTGTTGAAACACAACATTATCAAGAATGCCATCATCAAGAAGCTGTGGTTCGAGAAACTGCTGAAGCATATCAAGGTAGACGGTACCTGTTACAGTTGCCTCCGCAAAGAAGAATGGGCCATAAATTTTGGATTTGGTCATTCCAAGCCACACGTTAACTTTTGGAGAGTCTCTTTGCCATTCTATGACTTCAGATGGTCTTTCATTGGACCAGATACGACAGTTGTGTCGATTGACTTTACCACACGTGTGGAAAGTCGCCTCATCACTGAATAAGATGTTATCCAATAAACTTTCATTTTCGATTTGATCCACAATTTCTGCACACCTTGCTGCTCGATTTGGATAATCCTCTTCATTTAGGGCATGCAGTACTTGAATGTGATAAGCCTTTTTCATCAGTGTCGAACGCAAGATTCTATGAACTGTTGTCTTGGATATGTTGAGTCTTCGACCGGCCTCCCTAACCGAAGTTGTTGGTTCATCCTCAAACAATTGTCGTACCTGTTCGGTACTGTTACGTGCTGTCCTTGGGCGTCCTCTTCCCACCTCGTCGTGTACGGATCCAGTTCTTTTAAATTTGTTCACAAGTTCACGAATCGCTTTGTCTGTAGGACCGGTTCTGTGGAATCTTCTTGTAAATTTTTCTCTGATTTCATTACATTGCATTCCTTTGATACGGGATGTTACAACAAAGATGCGTTCTTGTGTATTCATTATTAATAGGGTTCTGAAACAGAATGAAAATAAAACTATGAAAAACTATGAAAAAATTATGAAAATAAAATTATGAAAAAAATTTAGAAATGTATACATTTTTAACACATATTAAACATGATAAACATAAATAAAAGTGTGTTTTTAAAAAATTTGTCCGATTTCATTGAAATAGATAGTTAATTCTGGGACACCCTGTACAGACGCCGACAATCAGGCAAAAGATTCTCCTCTAAGAGATTTACATAGGTTTCTAAATTAATTTTTTTATTTTCTGAAATGAAATGAATTTTCATCTTTCCATTCCACGATACACCTGCTAATACCATGATTTTTTTAGAAAACCGACTTGTCTGGTGGTAAAGTCTCGATGGAGGAATGTCTTTCTTACGTCGACCATAAAAAACATCGTTCCGGGAGTTTCGAGCAATCTCCATGGTGAAATCTTTTTCATCTGTAAAAACTATTTTTTTAACATAATTGGACGAAACGGATCCTTTTAAATGCTTTAAGTCCTACCGTTCTCTGCATTCTTTGTATAGAACTTCGACTGATACCTAAATTTCTTGCAATTTTCTTATGAGAGCAGTGTGACCCACGTCGATCCTCTTGAGATAGGCTCATCATTTCGATCATTGTTATTATTGTCTTGAGTGTAAACTGTTTTAGGCCGACCGCTTCCACGCTCTTCCGTGCCGTCGAACCGGTTGCTTTAAGTTTTTTAATTATTCTATTCACAGACGTAACATTACAAGTTATTCCTGGAAATTCCCTCAAAATTCTTGCCCCAGTCCATCTATTTTCCAAGAAACACTTTTCAATCACCGCTTTTTCACCGTTAGTTAGAACCATAATTTGAAGGGTAAGTTTAAAAAACAGTATTTAAGATGGGCGTAGCCTATATCATCTGACGTTTTTCAGAGACTATTACAAGTCACGTAATAGGAAACTATTACAAGTCTTAGAATAGTTGCCAGGTACAGCTATACACATTTAGGATTTATGATATTCGTTTTTTTCACCATACCTCATTGTTCCCTCAGCTGTGGAAAAAGTATTTTATGTAGAGGTCTGAAATTTTTATGATGGCTTATCAATAGATTGAGATAAAAGTTATATAAATTTTGTAAGTGTGAACTGCATATTTTTGAAGTTATTGAAGTTCAAATCTTAAGGCGTTTTTTTTTGGGGGGCCACCCAATATATATATATATATATATATATATATCTCTATAATAAACCATCAACTTTAATAATACGGATTATAAATGCTCTCTGCTTTCAGTATTTTTTTCAGTATACTTACAGAATTTACAAATTTTTGTCTCTGGTATGAAATAATCTTGCAGAAGATACTTTATGAAACAAAAATAATCCTGTGGTTTTGTAATCTTTTTTTGAGTTGGAAAGACACTTATCAATAGATTTAATGTATCTGTACAGTTGAGAACGATAAAAGTGTTTTATTTTAAGGTTTGGGAGAAATAGACCTTGGTAGTAATTTTATAATTTACTATCTAATTTTATAAGAGTATGAAATAGAAAATAGAAAAATATATCAGTCAGCTGAAACATACGCACACAATTTTTGTTATGCACGAAGGAGGGGACAAGGGCAAATGCCCGCATAAACGCCCCCACCACTCACCCTCATAGGAGAAAAAGAAAGCCAGAATCAAGGTCCAGGGTTTTCGAGATTCCTGGACACTACGTTTGAAAGACTGAAGGTCATAGACAGGGGGAAAGATGGATTGAGGAAGAATGTTCCAGAGTTCACTCTCTAACCCTTGCGTTAGAGAGTTGGACAGAAAAGGAATGAGAATGTGTCGTAAGTCTGGTACTGCGTGCTCTCCTTAAAAGAGGAAACATGCAGTTAGAGCAGTGGTTCTCAAACGTTTTCCTCGCGTACCACCTCAGTCGTAAAAGTATAATTATTGTGCAACATCATTGTACCAGCGAGTCATTTTCACTGTTTAATATCGTCCAATAATGTAAAATAGTGTCTCGTTTGACTGTTTTTATTTATTTCTGCTTTACTGATTTGTTTTAATTAGATTTTATTAAGTTTTATCACGGGATACTCCAACTACAATTGACAAAATATTAAATTTAAAAACAATGGCAATTAAATAAAAAATAAAAGGAATACGAAATGAAAATTAAAAAGAAAACTATATTTTTTCAAGAAAATAAGTCACAGATTACAAAAACTCAAATATTACAAAACTAAAACCTTTTCTTAGCAACAAAATCAGTAATATTTTATTGATGATAAAATTGTATTAAATAAAAAAACAAACTATTTTTTTGAAATGATGATCAAAATTATTTTGTTCATGAATAAAATAACTTATCAAACTATGTTCAACACAATCATTTGTAGCCTTCAGTGGGAAGGATGTGCTTGTTTTAGCGAACACAATTGTTTTATATCAGGGTCCATGTTAGTAAGCCTCGATTGTAAATCCGGCTCAACGCTCAGTTTGTTCCTGTATTTATACTCGATGTGCCTCAGTGTCTCAGTTTGGCGTACCACTTAATAGTAGCCCGCGTACCACAGTTTGACAACCGCTGAGTTAGATAGTTCAAAAGAGCATTGTTCATTATAATAGCGAAGTAGAGAGAGAGTGAAGCAACACTGCGGCGAAGAGAAGAGAGGGATTGAAAACATAAAAATGTATGTACGACGTATGTAATGTTAATTTAAATTAAGATTTTATATTTTATATTTATATTTTTTTACGTATGAAAAGTTTCTAGCATATGAAGGTTACACCTCCGAAGTTATTTCGGGGAGTTAGACAATCTCGACATGCGCATCATTTGTAGCTCGATACGGTACATATCCAATTGGCGTGTGAAGGGTGTGACGGTGTTAATTGCAGCAACAATCTGGTCACGTTAAACTGTTACGTTGTCAATCTTCTCTTGGTAAATAATGGCTTTCACAAAGGCCCATAGAAAGGAATCTAGTGGAGATAGGTCGGATGACCTTGGGGACCCGACACTGAGGCCACCTCTTCCACTCCAACGCTTCGTCCAAGTGTGTACGCACATTGTTATCGAAGTGTTATGGAAGGGTTGCTGGGAAACCTTGTGATGAGGTAACCGAGTCTCTGCATAAGTTTCTAATGTGCCCTGATATTTAGGGGCAGTGATTGTTGCTTCATCTAAAAAGAACGGCCCACACATTCACTTTAAAGGAATCCCTTTCATGCTGAATGATTGCATGTTAATTTGTTTTTTTTCAATCACGGCAATTATGTCAACTGGGTTTCGTAAACTTACAATGGTAAATCGTGGTACTAGCTGTCGCAACGTGTTTATGCTTACGTCACTTTTGTTTATTGTATGGTCGAATTAGAGTTGCATCCGGAATAAATTATCCCCCAAACATGTTTGGTATCGTTGGAAACGCATATTTATGTATATTAAGAAAATCATATGCCTCAATTTGCCTCCTTTGGGCAAAAAAGGTTGCTTTTGAATTGAGGGGATCTAAGACAAAAATGAGCCCTAAATCACATGTCAAAAAAGACAAAATTATACTAATCCTCAATTTACTTGTCTGTTTCAGGACATTCTGTAATGAGTGACATGGAAGCTGCTTCTCAATCATCTTCATCGGCATCAAGCACTCTCCACGTAATCAACAGTGATCATTGTGTGAAGTGCCGACGCCAAGAAACAAATTCAGACAAACTACAAAATGTTCAGCAGAGGGGAATACAGACCATTGTAGAATACAGTATCGCAGTTGAAGACAATGTTCAGCATAAATATCTCACAGAAACAAGGTTGGAAAGCGTACCTGTAAAAATCCATCGTGACTGTCAGAAAGTTGCCTACAATAAAAAGTGCAAATCTACTGCCAGGTCTGCTGTAATAACCAAACTCCTCCGCAAATTCATTCCTGAAGATCCGCTTCAAGGTCGAGAGGACCTTCTGGAGGTCGAAAGTAGTATGATGGCATTTGGTTAGAGGAATTTAGGGTGCTTTAAAACCTGCCCCTGGAGGCCTTCGCCTCCGTTATAATTTATAATCAAACTAAAGCCGCGACCTGATGACTATTATATTTAGGTGATTTCATTCATTCAATAATTTCCAAGCTATGTATGACTCGTTTCCTTCCGAACGGAAGTCACGCGCAGTGACGCAGAAGGTTTCTTTTATTTCACTATGGAAAAACAATGCTCTCAGGTGACGTTAACCGCTTGCGTGATGGCGTTGCCAGGTTCCGTTCCTTTGACTATGTAAGAAGGGGATCAGCGCTCTTAAGGCAGATTCCTGGAGAGGGTCTCCGGGCTGAAATGGTTTTCGGTCCGTTAATGGGAATTGCTTTTGAAAATTGGAAGATTCATGGGGTATCAATTTAAAGTCTGACCGTTTAGAGAAAAGATCGGTAGCTTGCAATTGATTCATATAAGCTTGAGGACTCAGAACGGACAAGGGTGTCTTTGAGGTGTCTCTGGCTTATTTCATATCCTAAAATGAAGAAAAAGTAACCATTATCATTATGAAACTTTATTATTATTATTATTTTTATTATTATTATTATTATTATTATTATTAATAATAATTCTATGGGCTGTACAAAAGAAACATTTGATTCACTCTAATAAATTATATTTATCTCGCCTATAATCAAGTTAAAATTCGTATAAACCGTTGTTTATTTTCTACTCTTTGGACTTTGATAATTGGGATAAAAGAAAAACACGGGCCCAGACAGTACTCCTCGATTGTGGGAATGCGAAGAGTAAACTATTTCTGCATCCAGGAGTGCTAAAGTAATAACTCTCTCTCTAGTAACATCCTGACGTTGCCCAAACCCGGTGAGAGAGGCGGTTATTATATATATATATATATACATATATATATAAGTATGGGAGGCTATTCCTAACACCTCTTGCTTCTCGAAACTACTAGAGAAACTCATATTACTACAACACTTAAATGATTACTTATGAGCTAAATGAGTTCGGTTTTAAAAGTTCCCTCTCAACTGATCAGTATATCTATGTACTTAAGGAAATTATATTTAAATACACAGACAGTAATTCAACTATTTATAGTTGTTTCCTAGATATAAGAAAGATAATACGATAGAATGAACCACAATATTTTATTTACAAAACTAGAAGAAGGGAAGTCTCCATGTATATATTAAATTTATAATAACATAATATACGATGAGAAAGTGCAAGAATTTAAGAATTGGGGTCAAACCAGCTCCTTGATTGATGACTCAGATATAAGAAAATCTCGAAAACTTTGTGTTAAAGCGAATATGACTATAAGGAACCTCCGGTTTTAGACTCCTGCATAAATTACTCCGAGAAGCGCAGTTCTGCAAATGCTTGCTACCCACAATGAGCTTCCATGAGGTAACAAGACTACAGTCTATTGCAAAGAATCAACCACTCCAATTATCCAAGCTATTAACAATCCTACCGTACGTCTTCTAAGCTATGGAATTTATGGTATGAAAACATCTGATTGCAGCTTCACTCAACTTCGACATTAGTGTATTATTTCTCATTAATTGTATATATTTCTATCCTTAGTATGCGATTTGTCATTGTATTATTAATATTTGTCATATGGTTAATGGTCTGCCAATAAACTTATTCATTTTCATTTTCATATATATAAGTAGGTTTGTGACGAAAAAACAACTTTCTTAATATATCCAATTAATAGAAAACGACTAGTAAGTTTTATAGGGCATACCCTGGTATTTAACCTCGTATCACTATACATTTAATCAACTTTTGTATCGAAACAGTTATTCCACCATTGTTGCCCTAACTCTATTTGCAGATTCTGATGAAACGAGTTGTTTATATACATTCACCTTATATCCCTCACACATATTGTATAGTTCAATTAGAACATCTTAGATTGTTGGTTAAAAATATCGCACAGTCTTTCATGGAGCAGAGCCACTAAAGTAACTGAGTACGTATCTTCACTAATAATTGTAACAAAGATCTTTCACTACACGGTCGCTCTCGATTATTTAATCAGACCTGAAAGTTACATTCTCTGAAAATTTTGTGCGCAACAATCCGGGGTGAACCACACCTATTTATTATAACTTCTTTCAAGGCAGTCCTAATATTTCCTCTGAAGCAGGAGTCACACCAAACTATTTTACGCTTTCTAACACCTACAGTATGCAGATATATAACTGTAGTACAATATACGAATTTTGTCGGCTTGGTTATTTCCTTTTATGTCACACATTCCTAGCTGCACTACTTAAATTAGTTATCTAGTTACCAGATATATATATATATATATATATATATATATATATCCTGGCGTAGCTAGCCGTTTTTAATGTGCAAGCACCGAGGTGTGAAGCACGGAGATGTGGGAAGATGTAGAAGTGGCCTGTCCCCACCCTCCACAGCTGAAGGAGAAAATTACATACAGATTCCTGTAAATAATCTCTGATGCACTAAAAATTAGGAATTTATGGTAGATGTCAATAGTTACACAATCAATTGAGATGGAAAATCCACTTTTATTCAGAGCACAGGAGAGAAACACATAATATTGGGAAAAACTAGTGTATTTTGCAACTTGTAATAATTAATATTATTTTTTTTCCATCATATAAATAAAATAGACTATTATAATGATAAATGATTTCTTGCGAACTTTATTTAAAATATCACGAATTTCCAATTCAATGTGGAAGCACATGCTGCTTTGCTTATGCCTATCTACACTCCTGTATATATATATATATATATATATATATATAATATATATATATATATATATATATATGGGATGAATTTCACAATAAAACACGTGAAATAAATGAATGCTGCAAACCCACAAGGAAAGAGAAAAACGATTCCAAGGCGTTTCGTGTATTCAAAGCTACACCTCGTCACCTCCCTGACGTTTGCAGCATATATATATATATATATATATATATATAGTTTTACAATCATGTACACTGCTTTGCACCAAAACAATTATTCAACCTTTAATGTTATCATATTTGGTCAAATAAATTTCTATAAATAAAAGTTTTATAAGTTCATTCACCTCAACTTTGCGTTTATGTACATTACTTTGGGTGGCAGTTGGATGAGTGAAACCATATACATAGAGATTTCATATGATTTAAACTCTATTTGCACAAAACACAGCTCTTTATATACATAACTGCTCTATAGTTGAAGGTAATGGGTAGTTGTCTGTTTATAATGCATCATTTACTCAAAGAAATAACAGATGCACGATCACAGCTATTAACTTGTGGTATCTACCACATGAAAGCTGCCCAACCGACTAAAAATTTCCGCCAGAAACGTCACACTTAAGGTATAGAACAGGGGTATCCAACAGAATTCTAGTTGGGCGTCACATGTGTGGCGATGAGCGTGCTAAATTCGCCACATAGTGAAACTGTGTACTAACACGTTAGAAATGGAAGAAAAAAGGACATATGAAAGGAAAACTTTAATAGAACAATGATATATATGTTTAGGATAAACTTTATTGTAAAAACATCAATAATGTTAAAAATTACAGCAATGCAATGAGCTGTATTAAAAAATTCAATGTGAAGCTTGGTAGTCTTTATCTTGCGCTAGCCGGGTGAAATCAGGCATAATGTTTTCACTTATTGAACATCTGAGCTATGCCTCTAAATTGGCATCAAGCAAATTAGAGCGATACTTTGACTTCAGGTGACTCATTACAGAAAAGGAGGATTCACAATGGTAAGTTGAGCCAAAGATCGAAAACAATCTTGCAATACCTGACTGCAACACCACGAACTTGTTTTCCTCCAAAAGCCGAGTCCAAAACTGGACGGCGGATTCTTTTCTTTGTCGCTTGCCCATTTTGTTTTGAAGCGAAAGGACATCCATCTCTAAATGGCGTCTTTCCAAATGAAATAGATTGGCAAGTTCCGTCGTTTTTTTGCGCACTAAAAATGTCAAAATGCAAGGGATCTTCGATGAACTCAAAAGCTATTCGCCACAAGCTAATCGTCAATTCGCCATATGTGTCGACTGGTGAGCGTGTTGGATACCTTGGTATAGAATTACATAATTCGGCACTGATGAATCAATTTATAAACTCTCATTCATGAAAACATCCAACATTTTCTTAACATAATCTTAACAACTATTATTTATTATCATATCACTTCAAGTGAAATTGCTATACTCGGTGTTTAAAACATCGCTTTCAACGCTTCAGTTGATGGATGTTGACAAAGTTCTTCATTTCCACCATATCTCAAGAAGTAAAATTTTTCAATGTTAAATGTAACAATGATATTGATGGAGATATTAAGGACAGTATTGTATCATGCTTCGCAGATGACAAAGATATGTAAGGAAATATTGAATGAAGGTGACATAAGAAAATTACAAAACGACAATGAAATATTATTCCAGTGGGCAGAAGACAACAATATGAAGTTCAACGAAGAAAATTCCAACTTCTAAGATATGGTAGAAACAAGGAGCTACAGAAAAAAGGGTACAAAACTCTGCAAGCCAAACAGATAACACGAAATCCACAAGTCAGGGATCTTGGCGTAAGAATGTCGTCGGATGCAGAATTCAGAGAGCAGTAGAGTATAACATCAAAATTACAACGACTAGAAAAATAATGGGAACCATCTGGAGGAGCTTCCGCAGCACATGATGCTCAAATTATGGAAGAGTCTAGTCCTGCCAATAATTGAGTATTGCTCAGTACTCACAAACCCATACAGAAAACGAGACATTGCGAACACTGAAGCTATACAAAGGACTTTTACGTCTAAGATAGAGGAAACGGAAGGTGAAGACTACTGGTCTCGACTGCATTCCCTGGAACTCTACTCTCTCGAAAGAAGGAGCGAGCGATACACAATAATATACATATGGAAAACAGTTGAGGGATCTGTCCCTAACCCTAGAAATGAAATAGAAAAAAACTGGAATGAGAGAAGAGACAGATTTGTGCGATCCCAGATGCGGTGGGGCAAGGGTCTATGAAAAGGAGAATGGAAAATACCGTCAGAATACGAGGCCCAAAGCTTTCCAATGTTCTTCCAAAAGAAGTGAGGAATCTCCAGCACACCAACCTGAATAACTTCAAGAACCAGCTGAACAGATTCCCGTGCAAAGTCCCTGAACAGCCATGAGTGGCTGGCTACGAGGGCAGTAGGAGATCAGACAGCAATTCCCTCTTTCACCAAATCCTGCAAATGAAACGGGTTGCTGCAGAGAGGTCGACCATATATATATATATATATATATATATTATATACTGTATATACATGTGGTGCTATTTCACATTTTGACACCAAGGATAGTAGGGAGAGACACTGTACTAGTGTACTATTATTTAATTCTTTTAATTATTGCCAAACGTTTCTTGGATTCTTACTGGCAAGCTTCCTAGCCAGAGCATCCCAGCTTAACTCATCCTCATGATTTTTTATATACCTTAATGCATACTTGAACATGGCATTAGCCCTCTGCTTTGTTGTAATACAGGGTCTTGCCATGGCTTCCCTTCACACCACATTAAAAAAGCATCTCTGGGTGCATTATGAAGTTCAGTCGCATAATCGCTCCAGCCAGGCCTACATGTATAGTTTTTCTACTAAAGTTATTTAAGTCTAGGCTAGCATTATTGAGAGAGGAATCATTTGTTCATACATGTCTTTAAATTCCAGAATATGTGCTTGAATTCTACAGTTTACATCCTGACAAGCTAGAGCAACAGTATTAATGTAAAATTTAATGAACTTTCGAATATTCTTAAATTAATTTGAAATTGTATCAAACTTACAATCAAGAAATATATATATATATATATATATATATATATATATATATATATATGAGACCTCAAATGAAATTAGTTTTTAAAACAACAGAATAAGAGTTGACTGAGATTTGTCTACATTCCAAAATGGTATATAACAAAATTCCTAATAATGAAAACAATTTCCGCATATACTTACTAGCCCTTAAACTTTTGACTATCTATGAAGTATCCATGTAAAATACATTCAATAAATCCTATTAAAATATCCAGCACCCAACCATATAACGATAATTTTTACAGAGAACGTAAAAAAATGGATTATTGTTTTTTATATTTAATTTGGCACTTCAGATTCAGGTTTACTATACAACATTACAATCGTATTGCTTTGTTCATAAATATGCTTCAGTTACTTTCTCTCTCACTAAGTTCAATCTACAGTACTTACCCAAGCTGGTTGTCCGTAGTCAGTTCATTTGTACGATAATCCACTATATTAAAAAAAGTTTGCATGCTAGTGTTGTAACAATTACCATCTTTCATTTTAGTTTAGTCTACTGAATATTTTTTGCTAGTAACAGTAATTAAATACTGTTGCTCTAGCCTGTCAGGATGTAAACTGTAGAATTCAAGCACATATTTTGGAATTTAAAGACATGTATGAACAAATTGATTCCTCTCTGAATAATGCTAGCCTAGACTTAAATAACTTTAGTAGAAAAACTATACATGTAGGCCTGGCTGGAGCGATTATGCGACTGAACTTCATAATGCACCCAGAGATGCTTTTTTAATGTGGTGTGAAGGGAAGCCATGGCAAGACCCTGTATTACAACAAAACAGAGGGCTAATGCGAGGTTCAATTATGCATTAAGGTATATAAAAAATCATGAGGATGAGTTAAGTTGGGATGCTCTGGCTAAGAAGCTTGCCAGTAAGAATTCAAGAAACTTTTGGCAATAATTAAAAGAATTAAATATTAGTACAGTGTCTCTCCCTACTATCCTTGGTGTCAAAATGTAATATTGACCCGACATGTATATACAGTATAATATATTATATATATATATATTAATATATATATATATATATAATATATATATATATGTGTATATATATATATATATATATATATATACACATACATACTTTAGGTTACTTTAGGTGAGTTTGAACGACGGTTCAGGATCGACCTACGGTCGACCCTTCTGCAGCAACCCGTCTCATTTGCAGGATTTGGTGAAGGACGGAATTTCTGTCTCATCTCCTACTACCCTCGTAGCCAGCCACGCATAGCTGTTCAGGGACTTTGCACAGGAATCTGTTCAGCTGGTTCTTGAAGTTATTCAGGTTGGTGCGCTAGAGATTCTTCACTTCTTTTGGTAGGACATTGAGAAGCTTTGGGCCTCGTATTCTGACGGTATTTTCCATTCTCCTTTTCATAGACCCTTGCCCCACAGCATCTGGGATCGCACAAATCTGTCTCTTCTCTCATTCCAGTTTGTTTCAATTTCATTTCTAGGGTTAGGGACAGATCCCTCAACTGTTTTCCATATGTATATTATTGTATATCGCTCGCTCCTTCTTTCGAGAGAGTAGAGTTCCAGGGAATGCAGTCGAGACCAGTAGTCTTCACCTTCCGTTTCCTCTATCTTAGACGTAAAAGTCCTTTGTATAGCTTCAGTGTTCGCAATGTCTCGTTTTCTGTATGGGTTTGTGAGTACTGAGCAATACTCAATTATTGGCAGGACTAGACTCTTCCATAATTTGAGCATCATGTGCTGCGGAAGCTCCTCCAGATGGTTCCCATTATTTTTCTAGTCGTTGTAATTTTGATGTTATACTCTACTGCTCTCTGAATTCTGCATCCGACGACATTCTTACGCCAAGATCCCTGACTTGTGGATTTCGTGTTATCTGTTTGGCTTGCAGAGTTTTGTACCCTTTTTTCTGTAGCTCCTTGTTATTACCATATCTTAGAAGTTGGAGTTTTCTTCGTTGAACTTCATATTGTTGTCTTCTGCCCACTGGAATAATGTTTCATTGTCGTTTTGTAATTTTCTTATGTCACCTTCGTTCAATATTTCCTTACGTGTCTTTGTCATCTGCGAAGCATGATACAATACTCTCCTTAATATCTGCATCAATATCAATGTTACATTTAACATTGAAAAATTTCACTTTTTGAGATATGGTGGAAATGAGGAACTTTGTCAACATCCATCAACTGAAGCGTTGAAAGCGATGTTTTAAACACCGAGTATAGCAATTTAACTTGAAGTGATATGATAATAAATAATAGTTGTTAAGATTATTTTAAGAAAATGTTGGATGTTTTCATGAATGAGAGTTTATAAATTGATGCATCAGTGCCGAATTATGTAATTCTATACCAGGGTATCCAACACGCTCGCCAATCGACACATGTGGCGAATTGACGATTAGCTTGTGGCGAATGGCTTTTGAGTTCATCAAAGATCCTTTGCATTTTGATATTTTTAGGTCACAAAAAAACGAAGGAACTTGCCAACCTATTTAATTTGGAAAGACGCCATTTAGAAATGGATGTCCTTTCGCTTCAAAACAAAATGGGCAAGCCACAAAGAAAAGAATCTGTCTTCCAGTTTTGGGCTCAGCTTTTGGGAGAAAACAAGTTCGTGGTGTTGCAGTCAGGTATTGCAAGATTGTTTTCGATCTTTGGCTCAACTCACCATTGTGAATCACCGTTTCTGTAATGAGTCACCTGAAGTCAAAGTATCGCTCTAATTTGCTTGAGGCCAATTTAGAGACATAGCTCAGATGTTCAATAAGTTAAAACATTATGCCTGATTTCACCCGGCTAGCGCAAGATAAAGACTACCAAGCTTTACATTGAATTTTTTAATATAGCTCATTGCATTGCTGTAATTTTTAACATTATTGATGTTTTTACAATAAAGTTTATCCTAAACATATATATCATTGTTCTATTAAAGTTTTCCTTTTATATGTCCTTTTTTCTTCCATTTCTAACGTGTTAGTATGTTTCACTATGTGGCGAATTTAGCACGCTGATCGCCACACATATGACGCCCAACTAGAATTCTGTTGGATACCCCTGTTCTATACCCTAAGTGTGACGTTTCTGGCGGAAATTTTTGGTCGTGTAAATGATGCATTATAAACAGACGACTACCCATTACCTTCATCGATAGAGCAGTCATGTATATAAAGAGCTGTGTGTTTTGTGCAAATAGAGTTGAAATTTTATGAAATCTCTATATATATGGTTTCACTCATCCAACTGTTACCCAAAGCAATGTACAGTGCTTACAAGAAGTCTCGCGCCTCTGTCTCGTCCCAAGCTAGTCTGTTAGGTATAAAATGGGCGGTCCTTATGGCAGCGGAGGTGTGTTCGGATTGGTGCACATAATTGCTCTGACCCCATCAATGACGTCCACATTATCATTGTGTTGATCACTCTATCTATTTATATATAGAGACATACGGTATAGAGATATATATAGAGTATGCAGGGGATAACGTGTCTCAGTCCCAGCTATGGTAGTTGTCTTAGAATTAACAGTCCCAAGTGCAAGTTACGTTAACACCTCCACATAAACTACCCTGGACTAAAATAACTTACGTGAAGCCCTTACCCACAAACCATTTAAAAGGTGTGATTTAAAAGCTCTCTCTCTCTCTCTCTCTCTCTCTCTCTCTCTCTCTCTCTCTCTCTCTGTCTCTCTCCCTCTCCCTCTCTCTCTCTCTCTCTCTCTGAGAACACTGAAGCGTATGTCCGCCTGTGTAGGGAAGTGAAGGCGAAGGTTAGGCTAGCGAAACGTAACGAAGAACTACGGGTGGCAAGCCTCTGCAAGGGGAACCCTAAGGAATTCTTCAGTTATGTTAATAGTAGAAAGCCCATTAGAAGCATGATAGGTCCGTTAAAGGACGGAAGCGGCGTTCTGCGGACCTACGACGCGGACATCGCTAATGTGCTTAATGAGTACTTTGCGGGAGTGTTCACCAGGGAGGATACCCGCGTCATCCCTGAGCCAGGCGTGAGGCACGAAGGTGCTGGCCTGGATAGTGTTAGATGTACCGCGACAGTCGTTGCCGATAGAATAGACAAACTGAGCGCGTTTAAGGCTCCTGGGCCAGACCAGTTTCTCCCCAGAGAGTTGCGAGAAGTGCGCGACCAGGTGGCTCCCCACCTGGCTACAGTCTTCAACAAATCGTTGGAGATGGGCCAGGTGCCTGGTGACTGGAGGGAAGCCAACGTGACCCCTATCTTTAAGAAAGGGGATCACGAAAGTCCAGGGAACTATCGTCCCATTAGTCTCACTTCAGTTGTAGGTAAATTATTAGAAGGGATAATAGCTGATAGGATCATTGACCATTTGGACTCCTACAAGCTGCTTGGGGACTCCCAACATGGGTTTAGACGGCATAGGTCGTGTCTCACCAACTTGCTCGAGTTTTTCCACGTCATGTTGAGTGAGTACGATAAGAGTAGGGCGATTGATATACTTTATCTCGACTTTCAGAAAGCCTTTGATAAGGTACCTCACCGCCGGCTAATGGCGAAAGTGTGCGCGCTGGGTATCGGTGGGGAAATAGGTAGGTGGATTGAAAACTGGCTGAGGAATAGGCGGCAGAGGGTGGTAATTAAAGGGGCTAGTTCGGGTTGGGCCTCGGTCACTAGTGGGGTTCCTCAGGGTTCCGTTTTGGGGCCACTGTTGTTTATCATTTACATAAATGATATCGACGGTGGCATCGTCAGTCGGATCGCCAAATTCGCTGATGACACCAAGCTTGGGGCCAGTGTTGGGACGCCCGAAGCGATCGAGGAACTGCGTGCGGACCTAGGTAGGATAGGAGAGTGGTCCGAAAAATGGCAAATGCCGTTTAACTTGGGTAAATGCAAAGTGATGCACATTGGCTACGCCAATCCCAAGTCGGACTACTCGATGTTGGGTAGTAATATCGAGGTGACTGATTTAGAAAAGGACTTGGGTGTGCTAATTAGCAGCGATCTTAAGTTTACGAAACAGTGTGTAGAGGTGGAAAAGAAAGCCCAGAAACTATTGGGTTATATCAGGAGGCAATTTCAGTTTCGGAACAAGGAGATTGTGCTCTCACTGTACAATTCCCTTGTTCGGCCGCACCTGGAGTATGCTGTGCAGTTCTGGTCGCCCACCCTCAGGAAAGATATTGAGAGGCTGGAGCGAGTGCAGGCGAGGGCCACAAAGTTAATCCCTTCCGTTAGGCGTATGGGCTACAATCGACGGTTACGCGCCCTGAACTTGTTTTCGCTTGAAACTCGGAGGCTGCGCGGTCAACTGATCGAGGTTTTCAAGCTCTTACGCGGGTTCAACGATGTCGATTTTAGAAGTATGTTTAGTTTAAATGATAACCCAACTCGCAACAATGTTTGGAAGTTGGATTTGAAACGGTTTAGGACTAATGTGTGTGGGAATTACTTTACGTATAAGATCTGTGACACATGGAACAGGTTACCTTCGGAAGTTGTGAACAGTTCCTCTGTGGATCAGTTCAAGAAAAGGGTAGACGAAATCTTGCACACTATTTGAGTGTGTAAAGACATTTAGGACCTCAGTCTGTGGAAATTTCTTTTCCTATAAAATAGTTAATATCTGGAACCAACTTCCCTCAGAGGTTGTTTCCAGTCAAAGTGTAAATGTGTTTAAAAATAGGCTAGACAAAGTACTGAATACGTTCATAGTTTAAGACTAAAACATAAGAAAACTCTGCAGGAGATCGCTTGCACGGTGTCTCTGTGAGCAAGCTAAATATAGAGCTATTTATATATTCTCCACTTTCCTGTAAAATTTCCTTGGCTACTTTTCCAGGGTCAAGGTATTTTCTTCAACCTTTTTCCGTACCTGCCTCTGGCAGGGAGGGAGCGGAGGGTGGGGAGAGAGCCTTCTACTTTTCTATCCAGTTTTCTACTACTGCTAGGATAGTTGAAAGAAAAATAAACTTTTACAAAATTTTCCCTGGCACCCGTTGCCATTGGTACCTCCTCGGTATGGGCCGCAAGGCCTTTTGAGGTACTTCTTTTCCTTGTAACTCCTTGTAACTCTCTCTCTCTCTCTCTGATCACACCGCATGGCAAGGTACCCATATAACGTTAATAATAACCGAAACTCGAGAGAATATACTCTCTGCCTTCCGCTCTACTCCAAATCCTTTTCTCTTAGTGACCTCTTAATACAAACTAATCTATCATATTTTGCGACTTTTTAACTCTGGTAGAATTCAATTCCATTCCTATAGTGTAAGAGATACTTAAATTCATGTGTGTATTATGCCATATGATGTGCGTAATAAATAATAATTTTTAAATAGTTGGAGCGTTCAAGGGCATCTGTAATAATCTATATACTACCCCTCAAGCCCACTCTCAACACTTAGATTTCCCTAAGACACAGGCGTCTTCAAGTAACATGAATGCGTAGAGATCTAAGGTGTTAGATTCCATATTATATAATTTATGTGCTAGGTTTAAGAACGCTGGCATTGAAGGATGGAAGGAAGGGACAGTAAAAGCGATAATAGGTTTAATGAAGGAAGTGGAATAAGGATCGAGGTAAGCGTTGCTATGTCGAAGGAAACGAGATTGGGTGGGGAATTACGAAAGGAGGACGAAATGCTAAACACAAACTCAAATATTTATTTTAATGCCCTAGACCAGTGGTTCTTAACCGGGGGGGCGCGCCCCCCTAGAAACAGGAATTTCTCTAATTGTATTTGTTATTCTCTTAACGAGAGCATGGGCTAATATTGAGAAGTTATTGAGAATGTTATTTTGATTGAAGGGGGGCGTGGAGGGAAGGACCAATTCCTAGAGGGGGCATGGTAGTAAAAAGGTTAAGAACCACTGCCCTAGACCTAGAAAGACAAGGAGCAAAATACCTTAAACTAACAATGAATTGACAGAAACAGAAGAGTCTGGTCTTAGACGCACTGATAGGTTTAACGTATGTGGCTAGAGGCCGCCACTCAGAATTACCACTACTACCTAAGTCATAATAAGGTTATTTACTATGACGGAGTAGTCATGAGTAGTTATGGAAATAAAATATGATTATACTGTTGATGGCTGACTATATTCAGTTGGGATATAAACTATTGCTGACAATCTTTGGATCCTTGGCTTTTAAGACGAATTTTTTATGCATATGTTAAAAAAAATAGGAAATTGGCTGGTTATTATTACCATTCGAAGGGTTGGTACCCTTCACAACCGAAATCAGTTTTAGAAGGGGTGCATGGTATCCTCATTTCCTTTATCGTCCCAGCACGCTTTACATAAGCCATTTACACAAAGTTGGAAAGGCCGTCTGTGCACCACGAGACGACCCAGGCAATGCGGGGAGCAATGGTGACATTGCATGAATATGGTGTGCCAATAAGAGAAATATCAAGACGACTAGACGTTCATCGAAGCACTGTGGAACGGTGGATTCATCGGTATGAAGCAGAAAACTCAATCGCTACTTTGCTGAGGTCTGGTCCTCCGCGTTGAACATCTCAAGAGGAAGATGCTGCGATTGTTAATCATGCCAGAGAGCATCCGTTTGTTCCAGCGACGCATATTTACAGACACCTGAACCTTCGTTGTAGCGCAAATACAGTGAACAACAGACTTCACGAGGCAGGTTATTTTTCTCACCGTCCAGCTATAAAACCTGCATTGACGATTGAACATAAAGAGGCGCGGATGGGATTTGCCTTGCAATACTTGCCACTGAAGGAAGAATTCTGGAGAAAAGTTGTGTACTGTGACGAAAAAACATTTTCAACAGATTGTAGATAGTCATGGTTCCCTGCATTGTTGGAGGCAGCGCGGAAAACGCTATGAAGAAGGAAATGTTTTCCCGAGCAAACGTAGTGGTCACATCAATCTCGGTGTGTGGGGCTGGATGTCTGGCTATGGTGTCGGAGAATTGACTCAAGTAGATGGACGCTTTACTGGACAGCAATATTGCCAGATACTGGAAGAGGTGCTGCTACCCAGTGTTCGTGCGTATCTGGTTCCAGCACCGACACCATTTTACTTAATGGAAGATAACAGTCCCATTCATAGGAGTAACGTTGTGAGAGCGTGGTACGAAGATCACCCAGAGACTATTAATCTAATTCTGCCACCACGTTCTCCTGATTTGAATCCGATTGAAAACCTTTGGGAAATAATGATTAACGAATGGGAGCAACGCAATGAAAGAACATTTGAAGCACTTTTAGCTCACACGAGGAATAGTTGGGAGAGCTTACGCCGAACACCAAACATTCCCTACAATCTGGCTTCTTCTATGCCGCAACGATTGTAAGAAATTATTGATGCTGGAGGAAGCTATACGAAATACTGATGTTAAAGCCATGACATAAATGTGTTTCGAATATATATTTATGTTAATATAGAATTTTATTATATTTTTATGTTTGACATCTATAAAAGTATATATTGTGACCATGAAAGAACTTTACTTATTCTTAGTTAGAATCTTTTCTTGCAGTGTCTACGCTCGTGGAGATGATAATATATGCATTGTTGAAACAAACTATGAGAAGGTAATAGTTTCAGGAAAAAATAAAAACTGGCAACATCGAGGTCATCACATATTTATGGGAATTGTCATATGATATGCTACCAATAAACTGGTGCTACTGTAGTATGCGGTCTACCTACGATCGGTTAGGTTTAATCATGATGTTTTCGTTAAAACTAACGAAAATATCTTGACTAAACCTAACCAATTGTCAAGGGCGATTGACAACTAATTGTAAACAAACAATTAGTAAACAAGATAAGAAGCTATAATTAAAAGGTAGACCGCCGAATCGTAGGTAGACCGCATACTACAGTAGCACCAATAAACTCTTATATACTACTATATAGAGTGTACTATATTACGTAATAATTACGATGAACAAATCAAATGCAAATTTCTCTGATTCACGGCCCACCAGTCTTGCTTTAGACTAATGACTTTCATAAGATGGAATAGGTTTAACATAGTTCGTTTAATAGGTTACCACTTAAAACAATGGATAAACTATCTATTAGTGAGACGACCGTGACTTCCTCGAAATGCGAGCGCGTGAGAGGTTCACTGAGAAATTTGGTCATTAGATTCTTCACGTAGGATATATATCACAAACAACAATATTGACAACAATTCCCAACAATTACTTAATATCAATAATTGCATTTGAGCAAATAATTTAGACCTCCGTCAAAATAATTTAGGTATCATGCCATGATTTGGGATATTTGCCGAATTAGTCGTTCTCTATAGTCTACATTATATATTGAGACGGTATAATGTAATGCCCAGCTAATATTATGATGACTAGGATTGCTCCATAACCATCCCAACATCCCGAAACTTGCTCCATTCAGCTTCTTAATCATTTGTATTTTAAACACTAAAATGTAGCAGAAGTGACGTAATAATGGACGTCATTGATTGTGTTAGAGCAGTTATGTGCACCAATCCGAACACACCTCCGCTGCCATAAGGACCGCCCATTTTATACCTAACAGACTAGCTTGGGACGAGACAGAAGCGTGAGACTTCTTGTAAGCACTGTACATAAACGCAAAGTTGAGGTGAATGAACTTAAAAAACTTTTATTTATAGAAATTTATTTGACCAAATATGATAACATTAAAGGTTGAATAATTGTTTTGGAGCAAAGCAGTGTACATGATTGTAAAACTATATATATATATATATATATACACAGGAGTGTAGATAAGCATAAGCAAAGCAGCATGTGCTTACACATTGAATTGGAAATTCATGATATTTTAAATAAAGTTCGCAAGAAATCATTTATCATTATAATAGTCTATTATAATTATATGATGGAAAAAAATAATATTAATTATTAAAAGTTGTAAAATACACTAGTTTGTCCCAATATTATGTGTTTCTATCCTGTGCTCTGAATAAAAGTGGATTTTCTATCTCAGTTGATTGCGTTACTATTGACATCTACCATAAATTCCTAATTTTTAGTGCATCAGAGATTATTTACAGGAATCTGTATTTAATTTTCTCCTCCAGCTGTGGAGGTTGGGGACAGGCCACTTTTACATCTTCCCACAGCTCCGTGTTTCACACCTCGGTGCTTGCACATTAAAAACGGCTCGCTACGCCAGGACATATATATATATATATATATATATATATATATATATATATATCTGGTAACTAGCTAAGTAATTTTAGGTAGAGCAGCTAGGAATGTGTGATACAAAAGGAAATAACCAAGCTGACAAAATTCGTATATTGTACAATATTTATATATCTGCCTACTGTAGGTGTTAGAAAGCGTAAAATAGTTTGGTGTGACTCCTGCTTCAGAGGAAATATTGGGGACTACCTTGAAAGAAGTTATAATAAATAGGTGTGGTTCACCCCGGATTGTTGCGAACAGAATTTGCAGAGAATGCAATTTTCAGGTCTGATTAAATAATCGAGAGCGACCTTGTAGTGAAAGATCTTTGTTACAATTATTATTGAAGATACGTACGGTTACTTTAGTTGCCCTGCTCCATGAAAGACTGCGATATTTTTAACCAACAATCTAAGATGTTCTAATTGAACTATACAATATATGTGAGGGATATAAGGTGAATGTATATAAACAAATCGTTTCATCAGAATCTGCGAACAGAGTTAGGGCCACAATGGTGGAATAACTGTTTCGATACAAAAGTTAATTAAATCTCGAAACCTTCGTTTAACCTCATACGAGGTTAAATACCAGAGTATGCCCTATAGAACTTAATAGTCGTTTTCTATTAATTGGATATATTAAGAAAGTTGTTTTTTCGTCACAAACCTACTTATATATATGAAAATGAAAATGAATAAGTTTATTGGCAGACTATTACCCATATGACAAATATTAATAATACAATGACAAATCACATACTAAGGATAGAAATATATACAATTAATGAGAAATAATACAGTAATGTCGAAGTTGAGTGAAGCTGCAATCAGATATTTTCATACCATAAATTCCATAGCTTAGAAGACGTACGGTAGGATTGTTAATAGCTTGGATAATTGGGGTGGTTGATTCTTTGCAATAGACTGTAGTCATGTTACCTCAGGGAAGCTCACTGTGGGTAGCAAGCATTTGCGGAACTGCACATCTCGGAGTAATTTATGTATGAGTCTAAAAGTGTTTCTTTAGGTTCCCTTGTATATTAGGTTCCCTTGTATATTATGTTATTATAAATTTAATATATACATGGAGACTTCCCTGTCTTCTAGTTTTGTAAATAATTATTGTGGTTCATTCTATCATATGCCTTACTTATATCTAGGAAACAACTGTAAATAGTTGAATTACCGTCTGTCTATTTAAATATAATTTCCTTAAGTACATAGATACAGAGATCAGTTGAGAGGGAGCTTTTAAAACCGAACTCATTTAGCTCATAAGTAATCATTTAAGTGGTGTAGTAACAAGAGTTTCTCTTGTAGTTTCGAGAAGCAAGAGGTGTTAGCAATAGCCCTGAAATTATTGCTGGATAGAATACCCCCATACTTATTTATATATATATACACACACACACGCACACACACACATATATATATATATATATATATATATATATATATATATATATAAATATATAAATAATTTTATAACAATATTTGATGTGCAGTAGAAAACTACATATTTAAAAGTGAATAAGCAATTAAACATGTTATGATTGAATAAAAATTTGTATTTGAGGTTCAGATCAGATGAAAATAAGTCAGTTTCGTTTAAAAAAGAGATAAATTAATTTATTTAAATTAAAATAATAAACCTTCATTTTACTTTTCATAATACAGGTATTAAACACTGAAATTGCTTTTGATTTAAAATGTACTTAACCTGGTTTTTTTTTTGTGATGTTCGCAGTTTGTTAACATATGAAAATGGAATTACATTTGAAGAGGTTATGTGGTATTAATAATATGCTTTGTGAATACAATACAAATCATTGTATGTTTTGATGTCGATGCATACTCTCATTAGGTCTCTTAAACCCTTTTTCAGATATTTATTTTAAGCTTTCATTTCTATTGTCTGGTGGAACGTGCTGGAACAAAAAGTACTCGAATGTTTGTTTGTCTGATTTTGTGTTTGTTTTTGTCTGTTTTTGTTTGTCTCGTGAAAGAACCCTACAGGAGGATTTTTTTCTCTTGAAGGAAAGCGAGGATGAATCCTTTTTTTCCCTTCACAAGAAGGTAGGGGGCCCCCAATGGGCCCCCAAATTGGCAAGTGCCCTTCATTAAGACCTGTGAGGCCCATAAATGAGTTAGGAACTTAAGGAAGTGGGGTCCCTTATAACGGAAGCGAAGGCCTCCAGGGGGCCCTACAGGGGCAGGTTTCAAAGCACCCCAAATTCCTCTAACCAAATGCCATCATACTACTGTCGAACACTGTGAATCAGAGAGTAATGCAGATGGAGATGTAGACGAGGAAGAGGTGGATCAAGCGGAAGATGAATATGAGGAAGGAGATGGGCTGGAGAGTCTAGGAGAGTCGGCATTCAAAACAGTTGATGTTGGCAAACTGAAAGATCTTGCGGATTCAATCCTGGATGACTCGAGTGCTGCTGTAGATCGTGTTGCAGAGTCAGAGGAGCTGAAGGTTCTGAATAAAAATCTTCAATACTTGAAGGATGACCTCTCTAAGGCATCTCGGACCTCAAGGCTCTGGATTCAACATCTCGACTACAGTGACGTGCTAAAGCTCTTCATTCGAGCGGAGAGAACTGGAAACTGGAACCTGCATCTTGTAGCTCTCAGTAAAATGATAAACGTCTTTGCTGCAACTGGTCACATCAACTACGCAAAATACGCCAGGATCCACCTTCAGAACATGCTGGAGCTACCAACAAATTATCCGTGGGTGTATGCAAGCTTTGCTGAACACGGTTACCACACGGTTCGGCGGAGTGATCGGTACTGGGCAGGCCTATGGTCAGATCTGATAATTGAGCAGTGTCTGATGAAGTCGCTGAAAAGTCGCGGAGGACTTACTAGAGGAAGAAGCATCACTGAATCAGTGCGCCACTTGTGGGTCAGCAGTATGCATCGGTATGCTTCGGTTCACAACACCATGGGCAATTTGACGGGCCAGCACCATCGAACTGGCGAGCAACACATCGAACTAGGTGCTTACAGAATCAAGCGTGACAACTCCGACCTAAAGAAGCTGAGTGAGTGGTTTGATACGCAGGAGCCATTTAATCCTAATGAACCACTGCTGGGAAGTCTTGCGTCGGGACTGACTGACTGCTGTGGAAGGTGATGGTGTTAATTGCGATGACGCTGTAAACATAGGACGGATCATTCAACAACGCCTTGACAATGTATGCATTGAGTAGACAAAAAATCAAACGAAATGACAGAATCCGTACACTGGAGAGCTTACGTCCGGGTGTGAAAATTGATGACAAGACCGTACATATTGACCCGGTGATCCTGTACACATGGCTAACAGCAATGATTTAGCGTGAGGACAATGTTGCCGACACATTCTTCTATGAATTGACCCCAGAGCCAGTATCACTATTTAATGATGGTATGATGAGGAAGCCGTCAAAATCAATGTTGCGGAATTATCTCTTCGATAATGTGGAATCGTCTGTTAATGTTGAAGGCACTCTATGCATAGCTGATGGCGGGGCGTTGCTGCATAAAGTCAAGTGGCCATCAAAAGGAAGATATAGTCAGGTTATTGATCAGTACCTTGGCTTTGTGAAGAAATAATATGGAAGATATGATACTGTGTGTTTTGTATTTGATGGCTACACAGACAGATGGTCCCTGAAGTCACACGAGCATCATCGGAGAGGCCAGTTGACATCTACAAACATTGGCATTTCGGAAAAAATGAATGTTACGTCTGGGAGTAAAGCGTTTTCCGTAACCAACACAATAAGCATCAGCTCATCAACATGCTCAGCTCCTATCTTCGTAAATCAGGCTATGAGACTGTAGAATGCACAGGGGATGCAGACGTCACGATAGTGAAAAAGGCGATTGACTGTGCCGCGGAGGGAAACAGTGTTTTCGTAGCTGCAGATGACACTGATATCTTGGTATTGCTAGCATACCATTGGAGAGAGGAGCTTGGCGAAATCTACTTCAGCACAGAGCGGAAGGAGAGAAAGAAGATGAGACTGGTGAAATGGTGGAACGTTGCAACCTGGCATCAACGATCTCGCAGTGAGAGTACCTACTGTTTGCCCATGTTTGGTGTGGGTGCGATACAACATCAGCAACTTACAAGAAAGGTGGGTTGATTTTTTTTTCTAAAATGAATCAATGTCATATTTATTACCATGCTGTGCTTTCTCACATACAATATAAAGAAGTGTGTCTCTACAACTGCAAAATCTCTTCAGGTAAAACCAAGATCCTACAACTACTTAAGTCTGAGAAGGTGCAACTGATTGGTGACCAGTTTGGCGAGTTATCGTCCACGCAGGACAACACTGGGCGCGCTGGATGTGACATGTTTGTCAAACTGTACGTTTTTACATATTTACTATAAATGTTTATTGAAATCATGTAGTTTATCACTTGAAAATGTTTCGGTACTATATTAATTAATTTTATTTTATTTATCTATATTAATATTTAATTTATCTATATTAATTAATAATATTACTATATTAATTCCCTTGCATTTCCAATTACATAGCTGCATCCATACTATTAGATTTGATTTAATTTTGCAATTCTATGTCTTGTTACATATCTTTTCAGTTACAAAGGTAACGCAGACGATACACTGACAACCCTTCGTCACGCGAAATTCATGGAAAATATTGCCACCTGTTCTGCTCTCGACCCCGGAAGTCTTCCGCCATCAGAAAGAGCTGCACATTATCACGCATTGAGAGTTCGTCTGCAGGTGTCGCAGTGGAAACAGTTGGACTTAGAATACCTGAGACCCAATGAATGGAGATGGGTCTTTGAAGGCAACACACTCATACCGGTGAAAAATGACTTTGAGCCAGCCCCAGCAAGTCTCCTGAAGTACATCCGATGCAACTGTAAGACATCTTCAAAGAACATCTGCGGCACTCAGGCATGCTCGTGCAAGAAGAACGGTTTGAAATGTGTTTTTGCATGTAGTAACTGTAGGGGCCAGCAATGCCAAAATCGAGTCTTAGTTGCAGATGTCGATGTCACAGCACAGATGATGCTGATTTGGATAGGGACATATTGGACCTTCTGAATGATGAATGAATATTTATAGCATGCTTAGATCATTTTCACTACACAGAGACAGGATAGTGCATTCTATTGTTCTCTCTTTCTATATAAGGGGTTCCAAAAAACCTTAGCCCCCCATTTGCAGCTTACATGTTTACTTATATCGAAATAGTTTTTAGTGATTATAAAAATATATAAAATTCTTTATTTATTGCAGGTATTAAAATTACTCCAGCTGATAAAGTGATAATATAATGGCTTCTCAATTAATTGGTGATTCGGAGAGGCAACGTGTGATAGATCGCATAAGAGCAATAACATTTCGGGAAGCTCGTGATGCTGGAGCCACCTTTATAACACGTTCATGGGATGCCAAAAAGTTGCGAAGAAGTGAGGACGTCGTCAAAAAAGAAATTGGAATAAAACTTTGGATGAATGTGAAATGGATACAACCAAATCTGGGCGCCCAAATTTGCCACTCTCTCAGGAAACAAAGGACATCATTGAAAGCGGTACGCGTAAGCGGAAAAACAGCTGTACTAAACTTTCTAGAGAGATCGAAGTGTTGAGAGGAAAGATCGTTAGTGGTGAGATCATTCGACTGTACCGTCATAGGCAAGGTTTAAAGCCTTGGCATGAACTTCCGATGAATTTTTTGTTTACATAACACGTCGGCCTAAGTACCAAAATGATCGAGTGTGAGCCACAACACCAGATGAAATCGATGACAATGAACATTATCGCGAATTATTAAAAAGTCCAGACTGTGTTGGTGTTTGTTTTGTTCACTGCAAAGAAGCTCATGTGGGTGCTGAAGTCAAATGGTCAGAGTTGGGATGGACCAAACAATGTTATGGATGTCGATCAGGTCACACTTCTGCACGATAAAACCCCTGCTTTAAGGCATTAGCCACTCAACAGTTGTTGCGGAACCATGAGATCGATTTCTTTGGAAATGAAGAATGGCCAGGAAATTCTCCTGACCTGACCGTCTGTGAACACATTGGATCAGTTATATAGGACAAGGTGAATGTCTCTTGTTTCAAGAACCTGCAGCAAATCGAATTTCGAAGGATACAATGACGCAACACATTGAAACTGTTTTAGCAAATTTACTTAACGATCAAGATCTATTCACGTCACTTTTGGGAAGGTACCCAAAGCAAATTCAGGCTGTCTTGGAAGCCAACGGCGGGAACACCAAGTTTTAATTGTTTCTCATTAAATGCAGGCTTAAATTCTCTTTTGTAAGGTATGTTTAGTTTTACTGTACCTTTAATGGTTTAGGCCATAGGCGGGGGGGCTAAGGTTTATTGGAGATCCGTATATATATATATATGTGTGTGTGTGTGTGTGTGTGTGTGTGTGTGTGTGTGTGTGCAACTTTCGTATTATATGTTCTACAAAAAAGCCAGAAGTTTTGAATAAATTGAGGATTAATATAGTTTTGTCATTTTTGACATGTTTGTGTTTTAGGACTCATTTTGTGTTCGACCCCCTCTTTTCAAATGTAGATAACTAACTATTTTTCCCCAAAGGAGACAAATTGAGGCATATAATTTTCTTAATCTACATAAAACTGCGCTTCCAACGATACCAAACTTGTTTGGGGGTAATTTATTCCGGGTTGATACCCTTTTTGTCCTATTTCGACCATACTATTATGAGAGATGAAATTTTTATTTTATTTCAAACATTTTTCGGATACCTTGTAAAATGTATAAGTGTTTATTTCTATTAATGTATCGACGTATTCATTTGTATTTTAATGTATTTGAAAATGTATGGATTTTTGCCGTTTTAATGCAGGGAGGAGGGGCTCATGTAAGTAATTGACTCGTTATTATATACATATTTTACTCTATAGTTTTTCATTTCAATATAAGTAACAGCAAACATAACATTTTAAACTTCAGGTTAAGTTGTTCAGCAGCTTGCTGAGCAGGTTTCTATACACTTCATTGTTCAACACTTACAACATTTGGAACAAATCTACAGTTTGCCGTAAAACTACTGTAGATGCTTATCGAAATACTGTATCAAGCACAAAGAGAGCAAAGGTAAAATGTTTAGTCCAATCGCTAGGAATTATGAGCAAGTTGTGACAAATTTGGCTTTAGTTATATGTTTATTTTTCTTTCCGAATTTATTGAACTCGTCTAACAAGACTTAAAATGAGATCACAGCATCATGTTATTCCACATATTCATACTATTTTTTCCGATACTGTCTCATAGCTGTTTCAAGCGGAACTAATTAGTGCTTGTATAAGTAGGGTTGAATAACTTAGAATATAGTGATGACATTGACTTAGTACTGTAAGTCTTTCATGTGCAAAAAACTAGAATGTCTTACTGCAATATGTAAAAATATGCGAAGAAACATGACAGTGATTTTGTTATTGATACGGCTACGTTGTGGTCACGTCGCAACACCATCTCCCGTTATATTAGCGAAGTTAAACAAAACTGTGCCTTTTGTAGGTAGATGGGTGGCCATTCTCTACGTCCAGATGATGTAGCGATCTATGGTTCAGATTTTAGATTAAACTTACTCTGTAGGTTCCCTCCGGTATGTCTTTTGCCATAAATAAAGGAGATTGAAAATTCCAAACATTATTAGCCTTATCGCTAAATCAAAGTTGCGTTTCTCTCCTAAAAGCAATAACTGGTCTTATATTAAGATTGAACTGAGAACAAATATGAACAGGTAGGATAAGTTCAGTATAAGTATAGGTCACGTTATTAGTAGACGTAGTCATGAGAAAGAAATGCCGAACTTAAACAATGTGTTAAGAAACGCAGGAATTTTTATAAATGAAGCTAGGGACATTCTTTTTTTCTCATCTTTTGCACATACAAATATGAACAACAAATAAGGAATATTTTTAAAAAAAATGGTACTAGTGGAACCCTCTGCAAAAATATCCATCCCGTTATCACAAAAGTTATACCTCTCAAGTGATGAACCTCACAAATGCGTATATATTCCGAAGAAATAGTATTAGATTTAAGGTATAAAAATGTTTTCTTTCCTCTGATTGGTTAGCCTTTCCAAGAAATGAAGCAGTCCCTGACTGTACAATTCATATCTCTAACACAGCGTTCTGAATTAGTGAGCGATGTGCCGGCCCCGCCTCCGCGGGCGGAGACTTCTGTTAAAGTGACATATACTTTCAGATATCTTTATGTTATTATTTCGTAAGGATACATACAGTATATATATTGACACCACATACCATACGCATGGTTGCCAATCATAACGGTCTGATGAAACGTGGTCAGTACAACTCAATAAAAATAATTCAGCACATACGATGAACCATACACTTACTCAGAGCTGGGCATTTGCGGCATATTTTGCGGTACTGCGGTACTGCGGTACTACCGCAAACCGCAAACCGGAACCGCATAACGCAGTACCGCAAAGATCGCTGAAAGTACCGCAGTACCGCTACCGCATTCAAATTTCCGCGTACCGGTTTGGTGCCGGTTTGGTAGTTTGGTAGTACCGCAGTACCGCAGTACCGCAAAATATGCCGCAAATGCCCAGCTCTGCACTTACTCGACAGTTACATCAATTCCGTCATATTCCCTCGAAAATGTCTGGCAAAACAGCATGAAAACAAATGCCTAGAGTTTTATTTAATATCTTAAGCTTTACTCGCTGGGGAAATATGTAAAATATCGCTTTCATGTATACATAATTACATAAAAATAAACTGTAGTACAGTACAGCATTATCATTATGGAAATGATTTTCTACCAATAAAACCTTGTATTTTGTTTCCTAGTAATTTTATATCACGTGGTTTCTTTAATTTCTGCACCTCCGATTGTTTTGATGATGTATAAAGTTAATTTTGTTTACGTAATTCATTCTGTTTAAGAAAGCTATACATTTGCTTTAACTGGTTTCCGTAAAATCTTTGTAAAGATCCAAACGTAATTATATGCAAACAAGTTCAGTGAAAAGGAAAAGTTGCCTTAAACATAAAAGATTACGTATGCAAAACAAAAAAAAAAAAAAAAAAAAAAAAATATATATATATATATATATATACACACACACGGTGTATGTATATACATATACACACACACTGTATATATATATATATATATATATATATATATATATATATATATATATATATTACATCACCTTAATCTGGGAGAGACGTAATAAAAATATTTAATGGCTGTCAAAGAGAGTTTAATATGTTTGTATTATCCACGAGAATAAAAAAAATATAGTTATACAACAACTTACTTTTTTTAACTCTTTTTTGGCAATTGAAAGCGCCTTCTCATTACAGAAGTTATAGACGAACAAAAATCCTAAGGTCCACTCTACAGAGGGTTGACAAACGTAAATAGACAACTTCGGTTTTCCAGAGCTTTTGATTTGATAATAAAAGTCAATATTTAGAATCGTTTTGCTTCCCCTTCGCATTATGTAAAATTGATATACATTCTGGCATTCCATTGATGAGTTTTATCATTTGTTCTTGAAGACAATCATCGTTGTGTTTATTTATTTTTGTCACCCCTCTGTAGGGGTATTGTGTCTAAGCGTGTTAAAAATATTATCTTGAAAGTTATTTCTGATTTACTTCATGCACTGTCGTTGGTGTGTCCATTTGAATGCTGTGTCCAAATGTCGAAAACAAACGTACTTATGAATATGCACAACTGCACAATGTAAGAGATATTAAAAGATTTACAGATTTGCTAGAATTGCAATGGGGAGTTTGCATCCAAATTTTCCGAAATTGAAGAACCATTAAAATCATCTTCAGAAAACAATGCAAAATTTAAATGAACACAACAAGACCATTCGTTTCGAATATTTAAAGATGGAACGAAATCATGTTTAGAGAACGGAGACACGTCTTTTTCATTGGAATAGTTGAGAATGAGAGAGAGAGAGAGAAAGAGAGGGAGAGAGAGAGAGAGAGAGTTACAAGGAGTTACAAAGAAAAGAAGTACTTCAAAAGGCCTTGCAGCCCATACCGAGGAGGTACCAATGTCAACGAGTGCAAGGTAAAATTTTCTACACACTCAAATAGTTTGCAAGATTTGGTCTAACCTTTTCTTGAAATGATCCACAGAGGAACTGTTCACAACTTCTGAAGGTAATCCGTTCCACGTGTCATAGATCTTATACGTAAAGTAATTCCCACACACACTATTCCGAAACCGTTTTAAATCCAACTTCCAACCATTGTTATGAGTTGGGTTATCATTTAAACTAAACATGCTTCTAAAATCGACACGTTAAACCCGCGTAAGAGCTTGAAAACCTCGATCAGTTGACCGCGCAGCCTCCGAGTTTCCAGCGAAAACAAGTTCAGGGCGCGTAAGCGTCGATTGTAGCCCATATGCCTAACGGAAGGGATTAACTTTGTGGCCCTCGCCTCCACTCGCTCCAGCCTCTCAATATCTTTCCTGAGGGTGGGCGACCAGAACTGCACAGCATACTCCAGGTGCCGCCGAACCAGGAAATTGTACAGTGAGAGCAGAATCTCCTTGTTCCGAAACTGAAATTGCCTCCTGATATAACCCAACAGCTTCTGGGCCTTCTTTTCCACCTCTACGCACTGTTTCATAAAATTAAGGTCGCTGCTAATTAGCACACTCAAGTCCTTTTCCAAATCAGTCGCCTCGATATTACTCCCCAACATCGATTAGTCCGACTTGGGATTGGCGTAGCCAATGTGCATCACCTTGCATTTACCCAAGTTAAACGATTTGCCATTTTTCGGACCACTCTCCTATCCTACCTAGGTCCGCACGCAGTTCCTCGATCGCCTCCGGCGTCCCAACATTGGCCTCAAGTTTGGCGTCATCAGCGAATTTGGCGATCCGACTGACGATGCCACCGTCGATATCATTTATGTAAATGCTAAACAACAGTGGCCCCAAAAAGGAACCCCGCTACTGACCGAGGCCCAACCCGAACTAGCCCTTTAATTACAACCCATTGCCGCATATTCTTCAGCCAATTTTCAATCCACCTACCTACTTCCCCACAGATATCCAGCGCACGCACTTTCGCCATTAGCCGGCACTGAGGTACCTTATCAAGGGCTTTCTGAAAGTCGAGATAAAGTATATCAATCGCCCTACTCTTGTCATACTCACTCAACATGACGTGGAAAAACTCGAGCAAGTTGGTGAGACACGACCTATGCCGTCTAAACCCATGTTGGGAGTCCCCAAGCAGCTTGTAGGAATCCAAATGGTCAACGATCCTATCCGCTATTATCCTCTCTAATAATTTACCTACAACTGAAGGGAGACTAATGGGACGATAGTTCCCTGGACTTTCGTGATCCCTTTTCTTAAAGATAGGGGTCACGTTGGCTTCCCTCCAGTCACCAGACACCTGGCCCCTCTCCAACAATTTGTTGAAGACTCTAGCTAGGTGGGGGAGCCACCTGGTCGCGCACCTCCCGCAACACTCTGGGGAGAAACTGGTGTGGCCCAGGAGCCTTAAACGAGCTCAGTTTGTCTATTCTATCGGCAACGACTGTCGCGGAACATCGAACACTATCCAGGCCAGCACCTTCGTGCCTGACGCCTGGATCGGGCATGACGCGGGTGTACTCCCTGGTGAACACTCCCGCAAAGTACTCATTAAGCACACTAGCGATGTCCGCGTCGGAGGTCCGCAGAACGCCGTTGGGGTCCTTTAACCGACCTATCATGCTTCTAATCAGCTTTCTACTATTAACATAACTGAAGAACTCCTTAGGGCTCCCCTTGCAGAGGCTTGCCATCCGTAGTTCTTCGTTACGTTTCGCTAGCCTAAGCTTCGCCTTCACTTCCCTACACAGGCGGACATACGCTTCAGTGTTCTCATGGGAACGATTAGCCTTCGCCCTCCTATACGCTACTTTCCTATTTCGGATAGCCGAAGCGATGTCACGACTGAACCACTTAGGCTGCGTTGGAGCAGGGGTGACCGGTTTTGAGGGTATGGCAGCAGACTGCAGCACCATAAACTCGACTCGGAATGCACTCCACACTCCCTCAACATCGCCGCCGACCTCTAACCCCATAAAAGAAAGAGAGAGAGAGAGAGATAGAAAGAGAGAGAGATAGAAAGAGAGAGAGAGAGAGAGAGAGAGAGAGAGAGAGATAGAAAGAGAGAGAGATAGAGAGAGAGAGAGAGAGAGAGAGAGAGAGAGAGAGAGAGAGAGAGAGAGAGTTACAAGAGTTACAAAGAGTTATAAGGAAAAGTAGTACCTCAAAAGGCCTTGCGGCCTATACCGAGGAGGTACCAATGGCAACGGGTGCAAGGGAAAAATTCTGTCACCCTCAAATAGTGTGCAAGATTCGGTCTAACCTTTTCTTGAAATGATCCACAGAGGAACTGTTCACAACTTCTGAAGGTAACCTGTTCCACGTGTCACAGATCTTATACGGAAAGTAATCCCCACACACACTAGTCCGAAACCGTTTCAAATCCAACTTCCAAACATTGTTGTGAGTTGGGTTATCATTTAAACTAAACGTGCTTCAAAAATCGACATCGTTGAACCGGCGTAAGAGCTTGAAAACCTCGATTAGTTGACCGCGCAGCCTCCGAGATCCAGCGAAAACAAGTTCTGAGCGCGTAAGCGTCGATTGTAGCCCATATGCCTAACGGAAGAGATTAACTTTGTGGCCCTCACCTGCACTCGCTCCAGCCTCTCAATATCTTTCCTGAGGGTGGGCGACCAGAACTGCACTGCATACTCCAGGTGCGGCCGAACCAGGGAATTGTACAGAGAGCACAATCTCCTTGTTCCGAAAATGAAATTGCCTCCTGATATAACCCAACAGCTTCTGGGCTTTCTTTTCCACCTCTAGGCACTGTTTCGTAAACTTAAGGTCGCTGGTAATTAGCACACCCAAGTCCTTTTCCAAATCAGTCGCCTCGATATTACTCCCCAACATCGAGTAGTCCGACTTGGGATTGGCGTAGCCAATGTATCACTCTGCATTTACCCAAGTTAAACGGCATTTGCCATTTTTCGGACCACTCTCCTATCCTACCTAGGTCCGCACGCAGTTCCTCGATCGCTTCGGGCGTCCCAACATTGGCCCCAAGCTTGCTGTCATCAGCGAATTTGGCGATCCGACTGACGATGGCACCGTCGATATCATTTATATAAATGATAAACAACAGTGGCCCCAAAACGGAACCCTGAGGAACCCCACTATTGGCCGAGGCCCAACCCGACCTAACCCCTTTAATTACAACCTTCTGCCGCCTATTCTTCAGCCAGTTTTCAATCCACCTACCTACTTCCCCACAGATACCCAGCGCGCGCACTTTAGCCATTAGCCGGCGGTGAGGTACCTTATCAAAGGTTTATGAAAGTCGAGATAAAGTATATCAATCGCCCTACTCTTATCATACTCACTCAACATGACGGAGAAACTCGAGCAAGTTGGTGAGACACGACCTATGCCGTTTAAACCCATGTTGGGAGTCCCCAAGCAGCTTGTAGGAATCCAAATGGCCAACCATCCTATCCGCTATTATCCCCTCTAATAATTTACCTACAACTGAAGTGAGACTAATGGGACAATAGTTCCCTGGACTTTCGTGATCCCCTTTCTTAAAGATAGGGGTCACGTTGGCTTCCTTCCAGTCACCAGGCACCTGGCCCCTCTCCAACGATTTGTTGAAGACTGCAGCCAGGTGGGGAGCCACCTGGTCGCGCACCTCCGCAACACTCTGGAGAGGAACTGGTTTGGCTCAGGAGCCTTAAACGCGCTCAATTTGTCTATTCTATCGGCAACTACTGTCGAGGTACACCGAACACTCTCCAGGCCAGCACCTTCGTTAGGGTGTCCCATTTTTCACTTTTTTAAAAATGTCAATGTCCATACTTTTTTTCTTGTTAGAACTGGTCCACTGAATACAACCATATCAAAAGAAAATCTTGTTCTGAATTTTAGGGGTTCCCCCAACCCCCTCGAAATATTTTGCCCTCTCGGAATGCAAAAATTGGCATTTTGGGAAGTACACTTGACACTGAGGAGCCAATTATTTATACAACACCTACAGATTTGGTACAAAATGATAGCTACATTCATGCACCTAACATTAAAAAACCCATCGGAAGTGTTTAATAAATGAAAAAGAATTTGTACATCAAAATCGATTCATTACAGGAACTTTTTACCAAAAAATGTTACCTCATGAAAAAATCACGAGTAATTTTTACCAAAATTATTTGAAAGTTATTTGTAATATCTCATTTTTAACACGAGTGTTACCGCTACTCAAAGAGCATCATCCCAATGCAGCTCCACGGCGATGGGCTTTGATAAGATAGGATGAAAAACCGAACAAAGATAAATTCAACTTATATTATCAAAGTGGGAACAACTTTGCAAACACAGAAATTTGCAAAGCCCCATCTTTTTTTTTTTTTTTGTTAATCATTGCATAAATCAAAACATACTTTTACAAGAAAAAAGGAATGACGTTAATAAAATACAAAATATATAGCTTTCCAATATACAACTAAAAAGAAACACAACATTAGAATGGTATATTACTTAGGCCTAACTAGTCTTGTCTTTTTGTCATATTGATTAATATTTTCTTTGAAACAACAGGGATCATACGCCTGTTTTCTTCAACAACCTGTAGAAGTTCTTGAATTTCATTCTCATCCTCGCATGTGCCATAGAAATCTTGCATCAATTTAACTCCCCGCTCCACCGTATCATTAACAACTTTTGCAAAAGAAATTATATTCTTCATCCTGATATAACCTTCATCAGTTTCCCACATAAGAACAGGCTTTTTAAGCCAGTCGCCTGTTGAGTCTAGTTGGCGAAAGAAAAACCAAGACTTGGAACCAATTAGTCGGTGGAGCTTAACATTCTGTTTCAAAATGGGGAAGACAGGTTGGCCTATATGAAAGTCTTTAGGATGGACAGAATGTAATAGTTCTTTTGCCATCATGCTCTTATCTTCATTGCTCAAAGAACCAAAGAGAGCCATTGGTGTAAGTTCCTCAGTTAGGTACCAATAATGACCTTTAAATATGTTTAAAACTGTTTCAGCGATATCACTGTCTATTTGCTTGTAGCGAACCATTTCCCTGTAAAAGTCGAGATCATTTACAGGGGGCATCAACTGCGTTTGTGCACGAAAGCCAATACTTTCCATAGAAAAATGCCGTAAAAATACACATCCTTTCAAGCTTATAAATGGTCATTGAGTCAAACCCAACTTGATTGTAGAAAGCATATATTTTTTTGTATATAAAGTATAGCTGCCAACCATCTTGTTTGATGAAATGCCCCAGGCTTCATCCAGTGCGTTCCTCGTGAAGGGACTACGTCAAGAATCAGAAGTGTTGTTTCAGCAACTTCCCTATAGTCATCTCGGGGAAGACTCCTTTTATTGTTAAGGACATCTTACATATATTTGATGTTTTCCTCTTTTAAATTCCGCAGATATCGATCTTTTATTTCAAGATGCTTATGAGGTTGTTTGGTGTCAATATTCTTCCAATCGTTTTCTTTGAATTTCTTGAAATCTTCATTTACTGGAGAAGTCGTCTTACCAAATATTTTCAAATAGACAGCCGATAAAATTCTCTCAGCAATGTGATGACGGCAGGCCATCCAAAACAATTTTTTCCTGAGTAGGGCTTCTACTTTTATGCAAGCTCCTTTTACCCAGTCAGAATTGGAAGCAGTGGTATCAAAAACCATGCCATACACATTATTCCCCAATTTCCAGCTAAACATAGACTCTTCAACTGCTGATGCTTGTGTCAGTCCTGTTGTACAGTAGTTTCGATTTTCGGCACGGAGAGTAACTTTTCTACATCCCTACCTCCAGTAACAAGAATCGCCAATCTCTCTTCTTCCTCATTTGATAGTTCACCAATCATTTTGCTGTCCATGTGAATCAAAACATATTCAGGAGCAATAAATTCCTCTGATGGATTCTGCCTTTCTTTTCCTTGTTGTTTTAGCTGCTCGACCTGCCGTACTTTTTGAAATACTCATTTCTGCAATATTTTTCCCACATTCTGCTGCAACTACAGAAGCAAAGCCACTGCGTTGTCGTAATGAAAGGCCTAGGCGATCTGCTGTATTTGATATTAGGTTTGCCTTAAGCACGTTTACAGCCTTCTTTGATGGACCTTGCTCGGGAGAGAAGTCTTCATTTGCCGCGTCATCTCCTGAATCACTGTCAAATGTATCTTCGCGCTCTTCACCCTCACCTTTTTTTCCTAAAGATTGGCGTTGTTCTTCTTTCATTGTTCGATTTTTCTCTTCACGAATCCTGGCCTGTTTTCTGAACACCTTTGCAACGTATCCTTTGTTTATTGGACCTAAACAGTATTTCCTCTCACCTCGCTGATCTTCTAAAAATGCGATATCTTCAGTCTTCTGATCTGTAGATTTAATTGAATCCTTTCGAATTTCTTCAACAGCATTTTGGGTTGAAATGTCGAATAATTTATTCATATGATCCAAGAAATTTTGCTTTTCGCACTCATATTTTTTTCTATTTCTATGTTTAATCAAGTTATCATGTTTATTTATTAAATCACGTATTACACTAGGCAACAAATTTCAACTTTTTTTTGTTACAGACACGTGAACTACTGATTCCTACTAAAGCGCTGATGCTGATTTCAGATCTGATATCAAAATTTCTCTATCACGTCCAGATTTTGTGTAACCGAAAACCCCTATTTTTCATTTTTTTTTCTCACCCGCTTCTATTACGAAAGCCGTCTAAGCTACTTTTCCGTGCCACGTTTTATGTTAAGCATACTTAAATAATTAGTGAACAGGGATGTCTTTCCTCCTCTATTCTGGCTTAAGACAGACAGCGGAATTCTGCTGGCGGAGTTACCACCCCTGCGCCCAACCATCCACCCAAAGCGCGTTAGTATTTTGTTGTTACTACTGAAAGGCAAATTCCTGTTCTTAAGTGAAACTTTGGTGTGTCCTCTTCCTTTGTCGCTTGTAGGATGACGAGCTCTCCTTCTGCAGGAACCAACAATAATCTCCCATCATATTTGGGTTGAAATTACCTTGGTATCTGTTTTCCATAACTGAGATCTGTTGGTGGAAGCGCTCACCATGCTCGTCACTTACAGCCCCAAGGTTGGCCGGGAAGAAGTCAAGATGAGAATGTAAAAAATGAATTTTCAAAGACATTCTGCATCCCATTATTTCATAAGATTTAAGCATGTTTTCTACGAGTTTACGGTGGTTTTCAGCTTTGTGGTTTCCAAGAAAATTTTTGACAACTTCAACGAAAGATGTCCATGCTCCTAGTTCATTCTCATTTAGGTTAGATGGAAACGATGAGTCGTGGATGACACTGCGGATCTGTGGTCCAGTGAAAACTCCAGCTTCTAGCTTAGCATCTGTCAATATTCCTTTGAATTTATCCTTTAAATATTGGAAACCACTACCTTGATGATCCATACCCTTCACGAAATTTTTCATAAGGCCAAGTTTAATGTGAAGTGGTGGAAGATGTACTTTCTGAGGGTCAATAAGTGCTGGGTGTTTCACATTGTATTTACCAACAACATGTTCAGTTCTAGATGGCCAATCATGTTTTTTGTAGTGGTTCTTGTCATCTCTGCTGTTCCATAGACACAAAAAGCACATATGCTTTGTGTAGCCCAACTGTAACCCAAGAAGTAATGATACAACTTTAAGGTCGCCACAAATATTCCATGTGTGGTCCTTATATTTGATGAGTCTTAGCAGCAGTTTCATCGATTCATAAGTCTCATTAAGGCCAGTGGCATGTGCTACAGGTATTGAAGGTTTTTCATTGCCGTTGTGCAGTAATACAGCTTTAAGGCTAGCTTTACTAGAGTCAATGAACAGTCTCCATTCTTTTGGATCATAGCGACAGCCAATCCCTTGCATCAGACCACTGATATCGTGGCAGAAACAAACGTTTTCTTCCTGTAAGTAAAATGATGAAAACTGCAAATGGCGATGGCGGAAATGGGAAACTTTGGTGTTTGGTTGGAGAAGATTAAATTCTTGAAGTCTTGAACCAAGCAACTCTGCCTTTTCTTTTGGTAATTCCAAATCGCGCACTAAGTCATTTAACTCCGCTTGACTTAACAAATGTGGGGAAATATTTGCATCTGGAACATATATGCCATCTTTCCCTGTTTCTATATCACTAGCAGAATCTTCAGATGAACTGCTGTCTGTTATCGTTGCTGGTGGAACTGGTGGTGGATTTGTTTCATCATGTGGTACTGGTTTCATTGCTGATTCGCAGTTTGGGTACGTGATCTTTGATTTGTTTTTCTTTGTGAAACCAGCAATCTTTGTCAAACAAAAATAACAATCATTGAAGTGATTTTTCGGCTCAAGCCAAACCATGGGGACTGAGAACGGCATAGCTTTTCTTTTACCATTCATCCAAGCTATTAACATTGCATTGCACTGTGCACAGCAAATATGTGGTGCCCAGTCCCTCTGTTGGTCTCCTAACTTACAGTCAAAATAACACTTGTAGGCAAGTTTAATCTTTGTTGTTATGTTTCTACGTTGTGGCTTAGGTGTATATTGTCCACAGACAAAGCAGAAGTTGTCTGGGTGATTTACACAAGCACGTCTATTTGATGCCATTTTGAATTACCATACAATATCTGAAAAAACGTAGAAAGTAATTATTACGATGTGCAAAATAAAAAGAAATACACACCGTAGTACAAAACAAATGCTATAAAAACACACAAGTCACCACAACCTGTCACTTGCTCATCAGCAGAGAGCTTCAACAACCGTTCTGCTTGACTGTCACGTAGCGACTGACCGTTGGGCCGTTTCCCGTTACTATGCTCTTGACTCAGTGTTGCCAACTCGGGATAAATTTTATTTATCAAAATTGTTCGAATTTGTATATAGTTGGCCAAAAAAATTGCTTTAACCTTAAAGCAAGTTTCATATTACTGGCATTAAGCCGATTAAAACCAAAATCTGGACGTGGTAGAAAATTTTACTAAAAGTGATTTGCATTTTACACAAAATCTAGACGTGATAGAAAAAATCGAATTATAGATTTGAAATCAGCATACCGAAATTAGCTAGGAGCACCTATTTGGTCTTCTGTAACAAAATCTTTGTTGCCTAGTGAATTATCATTCTTGGTGATTTATGTTTAGCGATGTCTTTCGAGGGAATGCCTCCCTTATTCCAAATACATCTAACTTTTCGTAAAACAATTTTTATATTTTCCTCCTTTGAGACATTTCTCTGATTGATTTGATGTCTTCTCAGAAAGAAAAAAATATCTTGTGACATCACCATTTGTTGGAAGCATGCAGCCTTTTTCAGTATGTATAATGTATATCATCTTCGAGTTTACCTAATATTGAATCATAAGTTGTTATATCTTTTCTGAGCATTGGCTTACTGCTAGCCATATCTAAAGTACTGTTGTGAGCCTACAAACACACAGCACTTCTACAGGACAACAACTGACAACACAAACACTGTGTTGAGCAGAAACGCCACGAGAGGGCAGTACCATAATAGTACTATGTTATCTCCGCAAATTTTTTTTCATAAAACTGGAAAATATAAATTTAATATATATTACCTAAATTATTAACAATACTGCATAAAACTACATAAATAAAAATATGTAATAAATAATAATTTTTGGAAATATAGAGTAAATAAACATAGGGACCCTACCTAAAAATATTTACCCTTAATTTCGGCCTACTATAATGAAAGAATATTAATTATAAGTACTTATTCATTTATTAAACACTTTTGATGGATCTTAATGTTAGGTGCATGAATGTAGCTATCATTTTGTACCAAATATGTAGGTGTTGTATAAATAATTGGCTCCTCAGTGTCAAATGTACTCCCCAAAATGCCAATTTTTGCATTCCGAGAGTGCAAAATATTTCGAGGGGAGTTGGGGGACCCTAAAATTCAGAAAAAGATTTTCTTTTGATATGGTTGTATTAAGTGGACCAGTTCTAACAAGGAAAAAAGTATGGACATTGACATTTTAAAAAAAAGTGAAAAATGGGACACCCTAACCTTCGTGCCTGACACTCGGCTGGGGCATAACGCGGATGTCCTCCCTGGTAAACACTCCCGCAAAGTACTCATTAAACACATTAGCGATGTCCCATTGCAGAGGCTTGCCACCCGTAGTTCTTCGTTACATTTCGCTAGCCTAACCTTCGCCTTCACTTCCCTACACAGGCGCACATACGCCTCTGTGTTCTCATGAGAACGATTGGCCTTCGCCCTCCTATACGCTACTTTCCTATTTCGGATAGCCGAAGCGATGTCACGACTGAACCACTTAGGCTGCGTTGAAGCAGGGGTGACCAGTTTTGAGGGTATGGCAGCAGACTGCAGCACTATAAACTGTTCCCGGAATGCACTCCACACTCCCTCAAAATCGCCGCCGACCTCTAACCCCATCTCACCTACGCTATCCCGGAGGCTAACAAAGTCCGCTCGCTGTAGATCGAGCTTACTGCCTCTCGAGTTACTACGCTTCACCCGAGGGACGCACACACGGAACCTAATCAGACCGTGATCACTCCCTCCCAACAATTCGTCAACGGTGTGGCCAGTGACGAGGTTGTCTTCGGTCGTGAATACTAAGTCTAGAACGCTTTCGCCTCGTGTAGGCTCATTGACCCATTGAGTGAGGAAGTTCTCATCAGCAAAGTCAACTAGCCTCCTCCCTTCAACATCAGCAGTCCTGTCTTCTCACTTTATGCCGCGACAGTTGAAGTCTCCTAAAACTACACACACCCTATCCCCTAGCAGGCTACGGAGTTCGGTGTACAGGGCTGTATCCTCCTCGAGGAGGAGATGCGGAGGTCTGTACACCAACATTAACCTATAGTTCGTCCCTCCCACGTTCAGATCGACGCCAAGCAGCTCCCATTCCGACCGGAACTGGCAGTCAACCGGACTCAACGTGTCCCTCACGTATATTAGTACCCCTCCCCCCTCCCCATGGGTGCGGTCTTTGCGAAATATTCTATACCCGGGAATTTCGAACTCCCCGACGTAGTCCCTACGATCAGTATGAATCCAGACTCGGTGATAGCAACGATATCCTGGTATTCTGATGCTGAGAGCGCTCGTAGCTCGCAAAACTTATTCCTAATCGACCTAGCATTAAAAAGCATTGCACGGAGGGAGCCTTCCCTATTCTGACCGGCTCCTAGCACGACCCGTTTCCCGAACACCCAGGGCTGTCGGGAGTTGAAGAGCCCCTCACCAACGAGGGGGCAACTTCCGCAGGAGCCTGAGCCCCCTCCAACGGGGAAGCAGGGTCACCCACCTGTACCTGGACGCATCCTTCAGTTGAAGGTACGTACGCCACCGGCTCAACATCATCTCTCTCCGGTGGGAGCCCCTCATGCAGCAGCGCAATTAGCACACCTTTACCCTTGTCATTGAGGTGGACACCATCCCTCTGGTAAAGGTCCCACCTACCAGAAAATGCGTCGAAGGGGTCAATAAACCTCACGCCCAGCGGGACGCACAAGTCTTGCACCCTCTCGTTGATGCCAATGACTTTACTGAGCGCGTGGTCACTGGCATTCATCCGCGGTAAAATATCCATCAACATTCCCCTGTCGGTCTTCAGTTTTAGATCATCCGCAAGAGACATGATCTCGGTGATGATCCCTTCTGTAAGACCTACCCTACCCCCTTTGAGGAACAGGTCGTTGCCACCAGCGTGGACAACGATCGCAGTCCTCCGACTAGCCACGCGCAGCTTCTCTACCTCCTTCCTTAAGTGCGCCGTTCCCCGCCTAGGTAAGCACCTTACCTTCCTCCCGTCCTGGTTTGCAGAAGCAAAGTACTTCTCCTGGCCACTGATCTGCGAGTCCCCAATCAAAACGGTGTCTTCCTCCTTCGAGCAAAGGAGACTAAAGCGGTTGGAGGTCCTGACAGGGGCAACTGGGGTCTCAGGCTTCGGCTTCGCAGCTTTCTTGCCGGAGACCTTTCGATACCAGTCGCCACCCATAGACGCACCTACACCACCCGACCACCCCGACCGGCAGCTACATCCTTCCGTTTCTTTGGGCCATCAGTAGGCCCCTTCCCACCCTTTTTCTTTATCGGCCCCTTCCCACCCTTCTCTATCGGCCCCTTCTTTACGCCTTCCACCTTGCACCGCAGTTCCGTGCATTCCACGTAGGTCGCTGGCGATTCCTGACACTGATTTTGTACCCTGGCCCCTGGTTGCACCTCTACCATTTCTCCGCAGTCCCGAGCTGTGTCCAGTCCATCGCTAAACCGCCTTTTCATGGCAGCTATCCTATCAATGAGCCCCGGGGTGGAGGGCGCAGCCGCGTCAGTGACCGCCGCACCTCCAACAGCCGGTCTGGACGACTCGAGCCGCCGGACCCTCTCCTCTAGCTTCTCGTAAAACCGCATGAGTTCGCAAAAGCGGCACATGCTGGAGTGGTTGATCTTCGCGAAGCAGGCTTCTTTGAAGTTCGTCACCCACTGGTTTACTTCACCACCTCGCACATTCAGCCTTCAGTTTCTGCGGTCCAGTCATTGTAACTTTTTTTTTCGAACTCTGTATACACTGAATAAGATAAAGCGTTCTAGCAATGAAAACTATGAAAAACGTTCTGACCAGTATATAAAAAAGGAGTGGGAGGGATGAATTCTTCCTGCGCGTAGACGCATCCACCTATTTGCAAGTGACGTTCATCCCATGCAGGAGACTACACCTCTCGCTGCTACCGCACCGACCAAGGGTCTCCCCAGGGCCGGACAGTCCCAAACGTGTCGTAGCTACCAACTGACAAACACTCGCGACGCAGGCGTCACGGATTTCCCGCCAGGAGCGACAGTGAGATGCAGCCCCTTACTAAATCTTACTAGTCACTCGCAAGCCGCCAGACTCTTAGAATCCAGTGTTCAAGGGATATCCCACCAGACCCAGAGGCTACGCCCGAGAGTTTACGCTGGCCTGGCAGCCAGCTGGGCAGTAAAGCTCTCTCACCTAAGAGCAGTACAACCAAGTACCATCAATTGGTCACCAAAGAAAGAACGGTCGCAGGAGGCTGGTCAGGCCATTACGCGTTAGGAATGGGCTTAACGGGGCAATAGCCACACTCCATTCACCGCGTCCCTACGCCTGGGACCCCTCCATCCCAGTCTCTCACAACCTACGAGCGTTAAATGGTGTTATTTATAGAGGTTCCAAAGCCTCTCTTCCCACGCATGAGGTAGCAGTAGGGTCCTAATAGTAAAAGAAGAGAAAAAGACTTAATACTAAAAGAAAAGGTTTTCTTTTTTTCTTTTTTTTTCAGAGGAGAACATCCTTAATTTAAGCTAAAAGGAAAGAGTAGGGATGGGATGGGGTCCTAGTAACCCACAGGACAGGATTGTACTGTACAACAGACTTCACCCGCCCTCCCAAAAGAGAGAGAACCTAAAGGAACTGGCAGCCAATTTCTCTAGAATCCCACGACTCGGGACCGGAGGGCTGTCACACCCCAAGTATAAAGTTTACAACACCCAGAAGGAAGTTCATAAGAGAGAGAGAGAGAGAAAGAGAGAGAGAGAGAGAGAGAGGAGAGAGAGAGAGAGAGAGAGAGAGAATTGTAGGGCTGAAAGCTAGAAAGGCCAACGTCAAAATTTTGCATTTTGAGAAAAACGCGATTGAAGGTTTCTTTCTGTAATCAAAATTCAACCTTTATTAGCAAACATTATTCCTTTATTTCAATAAATTGCCACATATGCACTCTCATTTGATGCCTTTTTTTCAAAATCATGCTGTCTGTTTTGGCTTAAAGAAAATTCATTCTTCCTTATTCATATTCATCTGCATCATCTTCGCTCAGGACATTGGCTCATTGCGGTGCACCTAATGATTTGATGACATTGGCACTTGTAGCACTGAAAGAGCAGCTAATTTCTAGTTCAGCCTTACCATTATCTCAAAATGTGGATTTTTCGACATTGGACATTCTAACATTCAGCCCTAGAATTGATCACCATTGTAACAAAACTAAATTTCATGGTTAGGAGTAGGATATCTTTGTATATAGAGGCAATGAAGTTTTGCATCTAATGGCTACACTACTGTACATATGTGAGAAGAGATCTTAACTTCGCAGTTGACTATGTATTCAATGTTTACTATGTTCAACAGGGTTCATTCATGGTTACTCGATACTTAGAAAGAACTTGCAACTCTTTTTGTCCTATCTTTTGTCCTCCTTAGCTGATCTTTTTCCGTGTCTCATCTACCCTGTGAGCAGTTCAGCATGTTCTCAAACACACACTTCTCTCCCTATTCCTCACTACATATACTGTACATGCATCTTACACACTACATAATCTTTACAAAATAAAAAATAAAAATGGCATCAACTTCAAGAGCCTCGGAGTCCCCTGGGGAAGGGACCATAAATGTCCCCACTTTTGTCTTCCCCGCTACCCATACAGGGGGCTGGATCTGCTACTGCTCATTCGAGGTGTTCTGGGCCTCTGTCTGATTCACTTTTCATAAATTTCTGCAACATTCGTGGCCTTTCCTCAAATTTTCAGTCTGTTGAACACCACCTCTCATCCTCTAAACCTCATCTTCTTTTCCTCACTGAAACTCAGGTGTCTGGGACGACTGACAGCAATCTCATTTCTGTACCCTCTTACTTTCTCTATACTCAATTTCACTTCAAAGGTGGATGTTGCGTATATGTAGGCAATGACCTAACTTGTTCTCGTATTCCCGAACTCGAATCTTCGGAATTTTATACCTTTTGCTACGGCTCACATGCCAATCTCAAACAAATACATCTGCACATTTTACCTTTCCCCTAATTCTACTGACTATCCAAAATTCTTTGACAACCTCAATTCCAAAGTGGAATAATTCTTTCCAGCTCCCCCTTTGGTGAAATCTCCATTTTCGGAGATTTCAATGTTCACCACCACCTTTGGCTTTCCTGTCATTTCACTAACATTCTTGGTGAGCTAGCTTACAACTTTTCTATCCTAAATGACCTAGAGCAGATTGTACAACACCCTACTCGTATTCCTGATCGCCTTCGAGAGAGGCCCAACATTCTGGATTTATTTCTTACCTCTCATCCTTCTTCTGACAGTATTGTGCAAATTAATGTGAACAGAACAAAAAACTTAGAATTTTCAGTAAATAGCATACATTTTGAAGACTGGAACAAACCCTGATATTTGATGTAGCTAACTTTAGCTTTAATAACCTCTTGAACACACTTTGGCATAGAATGTACCAATTTTTACAGATTTTCTTTAATTCTTCATCATGAAACCAGACTTGGATGGCAGACGCGCTCAGTTTTGCTTTAGTTGCACAGTTCAGTTTTTGAAGTCGAGTCTTGCATCTGTTCCATAGATTTTCGATTGGATTTAGATGTGGCGAGTTTCCCGGCCAGTCTAAACAGCTGATATTGTTCACCATTAAGAACTCCTTAACACATTTTGATGTATAGCATGGAGCCAGATCCTGTTGGAAAACCCCCTTTAGGAACAGTTTCTGCAGCTCTGGTTTACTATGGCGTTCTAGAACCTCAATATATCGTTTACTATTCATCATGCCTTCCACAGGCACTAATGAGCCAGTTCATCGTGACAACCCCAAAACATTTTCTTTTCTGGGTGTTTCACAGTTTGGTTATTTTGGAATTGGTTGTGGGTTCACCAGATGAATGACGTACAAATCAATTTTGTTGACCTTCAACAAGAAAAATGACTCTTTTGAAAATAATACATTGTACCAATCTTTTGACCAACCAGCATATTTCTTAGCCCACGCATAGCGTTTCGTCTTCATTATTATTGTTCGCAATTGTTTTTCCATAGGTTTCTCGGCTTTGCGTCCCACCGCCAGCAATCGACGTCTTACAGTTGATGATGATACCTGGATATTTAATGCTGCTAATTCCTGGTTAAGCATGTTACTAGTTTTTCTGGGATCCTGCTTCTTCATTCGTATTCATTTTGCATCATCGCTTGGTGTTGTTTTCCATTTTCTTCGGCATTTGCCTTTCTTTGATGAGGATATTGAGCCCGTGGTTTGTTTCTTCTTAAAAATCTCATTGACCACTCCCACACTAACTTTGATTACATTGGCAATTTCTCTGTGTGAGCGATGTATGTTCATGCAAGGTGATTATTTTACTTCTTTTTCTTAGAGTAATGTCCAAATTCAATTCTGAAAAACAGAGCACAGAATTCACACGTACTGACTGATAACTGACAAGAATAAACTAAATTAGGCAGAAACTGAATGACAAGCTCGACTTCAAAAGATGCTGCAATAACCTTAAAAGATGCTGCAATAATGTTCCAGATGATACACTAATGTAGTGTATACCATAAATAATTAAAGTTATTCCTAAAATTACATTTAAAAAGCTTTCATTGTTTTTTTCATTAAAAATAATGAAAAATCAAATTTTTGTTCCTATCGCTCCAATTCGGCCTTTGGATCCTCCCAAGCGGAGGCGCATTTGGCACTTTGACGTTGCTGATTGGGAGGCCCTTTGGCAGTACTTCCGTGATTTCCCATGGAATAATTACTGCTTCCGTGAACGGGGCCCTTCCGAGTGTGCTGAGCGCATCACGAAGGTGATTCTCTCGGGCATGGAGGCGTATATTCTATATTCTATTCCTAATACTAATGCAAAAAAAAAACCTTCTTTTAACTTTACTTGTTCTAATGCTATCCGCAACGGAGAACAGTCTTTCAGAAGGTGCCGTCGCCATCCAACTCCTAACTCTCACTCAGCTTATATTTGTGCCCGGAATCGTGCAAAATCTGTTCTTCGACTCGCCAGAAATTCCTTTATCCGAAAAAAATGTGAAAACATATCCAATTATAATTCTTTTCGCTCTTTCTGGCACCTAGCTAAGAACCTCTTCAATAACTTTACTTCCTATTCTTTCCCTCCTCTTTTCCATTCCGACGGCTCCGTTGCCGTCTCTTCTCCTGATAAAACTGAACTCTTCGCTCAAACTTTCGCCTCCAACTCAACCATGGACGATTCCGGTGCTGTCCCTCCATCTCCTCCCCCCTCTAACCTTTTTATGTCTGAAATTAGAATCTCTTCCAAAGATGTTTTTTCTGCCCTATCTGGGCTCGGCTCTAGGAAGACGTGCGGTCCTGAGGGTGTTCCTCCTGTTGTTCTTAAGAACCGTGCTTCTGCGCTGACACCCTGCCTTGGCGAACTCTTTCGTCTTTGTCTCTCATCTGGTAATTTTCCTTCCTGCTGAAGTTTGCTTTCATTCAGTCTATCCCAAAGAAGGGTGACCGCGGTCAACCCTCCAACTATCGTCCAACTATTTGATTTCTTGCCTTTCTAAAATTTTAGAATCAACCCTAAATAGGAAGATTCTTAAACATCTCTTTACTCACACTCTTCTTTCAGATCGTCTCAGTATGGATTCCGCATGGGACGCTCTACTGACGACCTTCTTGCATATCTGTCTGACTCTTGGTCATCCTCCTTTCGGGATTTCGGTAAAATGTTTGCTTTTGCGCTTAACATATCAAAAGCTTTTGATAGAGTCTTGCACAAATCTTTAATTTCGAAACTGTCCTCCTTCCGTTTCTATCCTTCTATTTGTGCCTTCATCTCTAATTTCCTTTCTGGTCGATCCGTGGCTGCGATTATAGATGGCCACTGTTCTTCTCCTAAAGCTATCAACAGTGGTGTTCCTCAGGGTTCTGTCCTTTCACCAACTCTTTTCCTTTTATTTATTAATGATCTTTTAATTCGCACTTCCTGTCCTATTCACTTCTATGCCGATGAATCCACTCTTCACTTCTCCACCCAATTCCGAAAGAGTCCCTCTCAACAGTCACTCCATGATTCGCGTCGGACGGCTATGAGGCACCTGTCCTCTGATCTTTCTGCTATCGCTGATTGGGGCAGAGAAAACTTAGTGGCTTTCAATGCCTCAAAAACTCAGTTCCTCCATCTGTCTACTCGTCACAATCTTCCACACGACAATCCCCTTACCTTTAACAATACAGAACTCAGTCTTTCCTCTTCTCTTAATATTCTTGGCGTTTCCTTTTCTCTTGCTCTTTCCTGGAAAGATCACATATACTCTCTTTCTTAAACAGCATCTAAGAAGTTGGGTGTACTGTACCGCCTCCATAGTTTCTTCACCCCGACTCAGTTGTTGTCTCTGTACAGGGGTCTTGTTTGCCCCTCTATGGAGTATGCTTTTCATGTGTCAGGTGGCTGAACCCATACTGCCATACTTGAACGTGTGGAATAAAAGGATTTTCGTTTCATCATTTCCCCGTCTCTTACTGACTGTCTTCAATATCTCTCTCTTCGCTGCAATGTTGCCTCATTCTCCCTTTACTATCGCTCTTATAACGGACATTGCTCTTCTGAGCTCTCCAACTGCATGCCTCTTCCTTTAAGGAGAGCACACAGCACCAGACTTTCTACACTTTTTCACTCCTTTTCTGTCCAACACTCTAAAGCAGTGATGGACAACCTAGGCTAGTGAGTGGGCCGCATGAGTGGCCTTCCTTCATCTCAGTGAGCCGCAAGATTAAAAATGTGCATGTGCGATAAATATGGCCCCACGAATATGCTTAAATACATTTAATACAGCCCGAAAATTTCATAAAGAGTTAGAGGAAATGAGTATTTATTTATTAATTGAATTGTGATCAACTTCAAAGAGTAAAGCAAAAGAACCATTTTTTATGCTTACCTTACAATGCATCATAATCAATGTGATCTCTGGTTGGATCTTTCCTCCATAAGCTTCCTCAGATTAGGAGTCAAAGATAATACGGTGATTTTCATTAAATTAAGAAATTTCGTTAAATCAATCAATGTATTTGATAGATTACGGAAAGATTAATATAAAGAAATTTTGTTAAATCAAACAAAATTATCAGTAGATTATGGAAATATTAATATAAATTCCAAAATTTTCATTCATGTGGACAATGGTTAGTAAAATGTCTCTTGGGCCGTACTCAGAAACCTGATGTGCCGCAGGTTGTCCACCACTGCTGTAAAGCAATCTTCCTCAGTCCATCTTTCCTCCTGTTTATGATCTATTTTTCAAACGCATTGTGTCTAGGCATCTCGAAAACCCTGGACCTTAATTTTGGCTCTCTTCTTCTTCTATATGGGGCGATTTTTCGGGCATTCGCCCTTGGCCCCTCCTTACTGCATGAAAAAAACATCTCCTGAAGAGTGCCATGTGATATCATCTTAGAAGGCTGCATCATGACTATGTCAAAGCACTATTCCCGTTGGACCAGCAAGGTTAAGCGTCGTTGGAGCTGTTCAATAGTTGAATGGGTGAGCCTCCTCTGCGTTCAGATGATATAACGGCCCAGAGAAAGTGCGGATCCCGCGTAAAACATTAGATATTCTCCATCCTATGACCTCTGCCGCTAGCCCCCGTGGTTCAGTGTGTAACACCGTTTCCTTATTAGAGAAGTGAAGAAACTGAAGTCGGGAGTTCGACTCCAGTTGATGTTACAGTAGTTAATATTAATTCAGGAGTTAGTGCAATGGGCCGAGTTCATCTGGTCTGAGCATTGTTCCAGTTTCTGGCCCTCCTGCTTGATTATTATGACCTTTCCCATCATGAAGCAGGTTAAACAACCCCAAACATTATCATTATCTTCTTAGAATAAAGGTGTATTTGATTGAGAAACACCTGTTGAAGCAATGGGATAATATGATTCTCGAGATTTGATAAACACTTAACAGGTTAGTCTTTTCATTCCCTATGGCTGTCCATATATATTACACTAAAATCACCATGCTGAAATGTGGCCTCTATTATTATAAGCAATATTTGGAAAACCTGATTAACCATTCTTCATAGCCACGGGTGTCTTTTGATGAGAGTTGATTAAAATAGGGAGGCTATTCGTAAGTAATAGGTGCACAAAATGGTAGAGTGCAATTGCATGCAATGTTGATCATATGAGTGCCAGTGCCACCCTCTAGTGCCATCCTCATCCCCCTTGTTGCAAAGTGCCAACACCCACCCTCTCCCCTATGGTGCCGGTCCCACAAAAAAAGGAAGACGCGAGCAAGGGGGAATTCCCCAAGCTGCCACCCAAACCTAACCTAAGGGCGAGGAGAGGAGGAGAGAGAGGGAACAGCTTTTCGCCTGGAAATCCAGACGCATAATAAAGCTTTTGGCCTCAGCACTTGGCTTAGAAGGTGTAAATCAGCCAGTTGGCATAGAAAGCATAACCAGCTATTTGGCGTAGTGTATACATATATATATATTCCGCGCAAGACGAGAGAGAGAACGAAACAAATGAAAAAATGAGGTAACCACCCGGGAATCGAACCCGGGATCTTCCGATTGCCGGTCAGATGCGATACCATTACACCATGGGCCTCACTCTTCCAAATGCCGTAATTCTTCTACATACTCGCAGAAACCAATGCCCCAAGGGGGCACCTTCCGCATGCGTAACATTATATACATTCAACTGCAAAGAACACGCAGTATAAATAACGTAAAGAACGACGCTTGTATAGGAGATATTCCGCGCAAACGAGAGAGAGAGAACGAAACAAATGAAAAAATGAGGTAACCACCCGGGAATCGAACCCGGGATCTTCCGATTGCCGGTCAGATGCGATACCATTACACCATGGGCCTCACTCTTCCAAATGCCGGAATTCTTCTACATACTCGCAGAAACCAATGCCCCAAGGGGGCACCTCCCGCATGCCGTAACATTATATACATTCAACTGCAAAGAACACGCAGTATAAATAACGTAAAGAACGACGCTTGTATAGGAGATATTCCGCGCAAGACGAGAGAGAGAGAGAACGAAACAAATGAATATCTCCTATACAAACGTCGTTCTTTACGGTATTTATACTGCGTGTTCTTTGCAGTTGAATGTATATAATGTTACGGCATGCGGGAGGTGCCCCCTTGGGGCATTGGTTTCTGCGAGTATGTAGAAGAATTACGGCATTTGGAAGAGTGAGGCCCATGGTGTAATGGTATCGCATCTGACCGGCAATCGGAAGATCCCGGGTTCGATTCCGGGTGGTTACCTCATTTTTTCATTTGTTTCGTTCTCTTTCTCTCGTCTTGCGCGGAATATCTCCTATACAAGCGTCGTTCTTTACGTTATTTATACTGCGTGTTCTTTGCAGTTGAATGTACACACACACACACACACACATATATATATATATATATATATATATATATATATATATATATATATTTGAAGCATACATGCATCCGTCACTTTTTCTACGCTGAAAGTCACAATATGATAATAAAAACCCACTCTAATAGACAGAGTTTATTTCCACAACAGTTTCGATGCCCACTGGCATCCTCTTCGGGTGGATACAGAAAAACGAATGAACCAAAAACAAGAGGGAAAAGAGTCCAGAGCCTTTAAGAAATTCGCACATAGATTAGGTCCCGTTATCCCGACAGTGGAAGGGCATTTTATTAAAGGGACCCGCTTTTTAAATACATTCGCATAAATTTAAAACTATCTTCTTGTTGTATACATATAGATTCTATTATTTTACATAATTATTACATTTATTATTAAATATGTTACATTTAATATTGTATTATTATTTATTACAGAAATTATAAATTTATTATTATATTTAATATTGTATTATTATTTATTATAGAAATTATAAATTTATTATTACATTGATTATTACATTGTTGTTTATTATACAAAAATTATAAACCGAAAAACAAATGAAAAAGGGGGGGCGAGGAGGGAACAATCAAGAGACCGCTACGAATAAATTAGGTCCCGTTCTTCCTACACAGGAAGGGCATTTTTATTAAAGGGACCCGCTTATAGGTACATTCGCATGAATTTAAACTATATACTTGTTCTATTAGAGTGTGTTTTTATTAACATACGTGCATCGTTTATATATTTCCATCATCCCAGTTATTCCTTAATATCGTTTATATATATATATACAGGGCGTCCCATAAAATGTATACACACTTTAACAGCTGATAGCTCAATTGATGTTTCTTTCTTTCCAAGTTAAACCCATTAGAATTAATAATGGCAGTCAGACTAAGCTTTGAACAAAGGAAATTCATTCTAAAATGCTACTGGAAGTGTGAAAACGCAGTTGAAGTGCAAAGACAGTTTAGGAGGGAGTTTCAAACAGATCCACCAACGCGACTTACCATCACTCGAATTAGAGATAAGTTTGAAGCCGATGGAACTGTTCAGAATGTCCACAAGAAGCGTTCCGGAAGACCACGGACATCGACAAGCCCATAAAGCAAGAAAGATTACTGGAAACGTATCACCAAAGTCCAAGAAAATCTGTGCGGCAAGCGAGTCGTGAGGTAGGAATTTCAGAATCGTCTGTCCAACGCATTTTGAAGCGCTGTCAATGGAAAAGTTACATTCCAAGATTAGTCCATGCTATTAATGAAGATGATCCGGACCGAAGAGTGGAGTATTGCGAGTGGTACTTGGCACGATGTGGATGTGGATTGTACGAAGGGGTTTCGTAGAATACCCTCCGCGTTCACCAGACCTCACACCACTAGACTTTTTTTTATGGGGATACTTAAAAGACAAAGTCTACGCTATAAAACCTGCAACAGTCGCTGAATTGAGAGCAGCCATTGAACGAGAATGCACACAAATACCAAACGAAATGTTTCGTGATGTTTGCGATTCCATTGCTTCGCGTTATCAGCAGTGCCTGGACCAGAACGGACGTCAGTTTGAAAACAGGCGTTGACAAAACAATTAAATAATGTCTGTAGATTCTATTACATTTTGAAAATGAAATGTATTTTAATAAACACTGCCTTTATAAGTATTTAAAGTGTGTATACATTTTGTTGGGACGCCCTGTATATATATATATATATATATATATATATATATATATATATATATATACACCTAGCAAAGCACTTGTTTCAATCATTTTGGATAATAAAACCATCTTTCTATGTGATAATAATAATAAAACTAATAATAATACCTATTAAATATATTCTTATCTGAATTAACATCTTTGCAAGAAAAAGACACAGTTGTATCATCTGCAAACATTATGAAGTTCAGAATATCAGTTGAACGTGGAAGCTCATTTATATATAATAAAATAACAGTGGATCCCAGAACTGAGCCTGTGGCGCGCTACGTTTGACAAGCGCTTTAGTTGAGGAAACTTAATTTCGAGTGTAATTTTTCGAGTTTCATTTGTTAACACACCAGAAAATAAAATGGCTTGAAACTTAAGATACTTATAGGTTATAGGTATATAAAATCCTCATTATTATTATTACAATATATATGGTGCAAGACGTATAACTTTTGATATTTTCAATAGATGAAAGACTTGTTTCTTACTTGACGTCAGATGTTGGCACGAAAAGACTTATTTATTTTTAATTCGACCCAAATTTTTTATTTTTATTTAGTATACCATACTTATTACAATCCTCTATTTTTAAATGCTGATACAATATATATATATATATATGTGTGTTTGTGTATATATTCTTTTGGCGAACCACTGTTATATTTTACCCTTTCCTTGTTGTTTTACCGATTTCGGCGATGTCATGTTGGCACGCGAGAGAGGGTATAATTTGTTTCGTACTCCTGGCGGTTGAAATAATCGAGTTCCATAATTACGGAGTACTACGTGAGTTTTGGTATCTCTGATTTTTGACCCGTGTGATTTAAGTGAGTAATTGATAATGAAATCAACGGTTGCAAAGACCTTTAATTATAAGTTAATGGATGCAATTTGGTTCGTTACAAGATCAATCAAAGTTCAGAAATATAAATCAACAAAATTCAATAATCTATTAATTAAGTCTTAAAGATAAAATAATCGAATTATAAGAAAAGTATTGCCTGAGTCCACCACTTCTTCCTATCTGTAGTTAAGACTCTATTGGCCCACAATATTCTCTACTCAGTAATTCGTCTCTCATAAGTTTAGTCTTTAACGAGCAAAACCCCTCTGGTCCCTACTCGGATAACTGATTTAAACGCAATCCAGCCTTTCTCTATTACTGACGATGCAAGTCCAAGTTAGATTCTCTCGTCCCCGCCTCGTATTCCTTCTTTTATATGGCGGAGTCCTCCTTTCTCTTACGTCAGAAGTCCAACCCAAGCATCTGAGGCACACAAAGAAGATCCCATGGCCAAAGTGAATTTGAGCGGAGTATCTGTGACCCGAAGTTGACGCTTGAGTGAAGGATAGACGCGCCAGTCCTTATTTGGAGCGTCTGGGTTTGAGCGTGTCATCTCGACTTTCGTTGGGTTGTTAGGTCCACAGACCAGACATGGAAGAGAAAGCTTCCATGGTCATGGAGGAGTCTTGCGTATGAAAGGTCTTTGAGTACTTCACTGTGCGTGTATAACAAATCCGCCCCTCCTTAAAAAAAAAAAAAAGTATCGAATTCGTATCGGAAAATCGAAGCCAATAGGGAGGTCTTCAATACATAGCATTAGAGTTACTGAGATTATGTTGAATGTTGGCAATTGTCTGCCGGAGTATCCTTTAAAATTGAAATTTACAGCAATCGGAACGCGAGCATTTTGTATAACAAAATCTGGCGTTACGACTGCCGGATCTCGCACAAATATGAGCGGATACTTGACGGGACTTATCATCAAAACTTGACCTTGAGGAGGAAATCGGAATAACCTGATCTCAGTTCACATGTGGTGCATAAATGGTGACAAACGATGTGTTTTTACTCAACGTTATATCGCCATTTGCCATGAAAGAAATAAAGTTAGTTGCGGACAGGCAATTTTCAAAATGTCAACCCGTTACATTTAGGGTTTACTTAAACTTACTCACTAGCTTATATAATTCATATAATTCTTTTCTTAATGTGCATAATTTTTTAAGCAAACTATATTCAAAGAAATTTTTTTAAATCAGATACACATTAATTAATACAATATAAATATAATATAATCGTCATTAATCACTAAAAGAGCATAAGTCAATATCAGACTCAGAATAAATGTTTTCGTTCACATAGCTCATCGGTCTGCATTAATTTAGATAGAAAAAAATATAATCGCGAGATTCGGATCCCTCCAATTCATGTTTTAGAGATTTAGTCTTTTTAGGGCCTACGCCATGACCCTTTTCAAAAATTAGCTTTTCTACATCGCTTCCAAGTACCGAACAAGGTTACAATATCACAGCCTAATTATCACATTAGTTAATACATAGCTCATTAGGTAATTGGTAATACATAGCTAATTCTTCAAAAAAAAGGGGGTTTAAACGGGTAAGAAAAATTTTAAAAAGTATTCGGGAAAATTTTTTCTATCATAGTTTCCTTGGTTTTCCCTATAATTTCACTAACTTGAAGGCTGTGACTTGGCATCAATTTAAGGGATTAGTTCATAATTAGTAAGGGATAACTTTAACAAACATGGCCGGAAGGATCGGAACACCCGATACATATACAGCAAATTTTAGGCATTTCGTTGCTGATAATAAAAGTTTAATGAATCGAAATAAGGAAAGAATGCGAAGAAATTAAATACACAGTCTGGAGATGCATTACTGGAGAGGTAGAAAAGTCGTATAAATAGATAAAAACACAGGTTGAGGAATAGGATGTGCGAGATAAAGACAAATTACAATAGAACACATAAGATAAAATAAATCTCTCGCGCATTTAAAAAAATGCATCTGACTCCAATCTGATTTCTTTTTTGTTTAATGGGGTGGTTTCAGAGCCCGTCGGCTCTTTCAAAAATTATGATCTCATCAGTGATGTACTGAGATACTACTTGAGGTATTAGGCAGTGGAGCTGCAGATTTACGATATGTGTAGCAACACTAGCGTTTGAGTTAGCAGTATATTTCTAAGGGAAATCAGGAAAGTAACGGAGTTTAAAACTTCAAAATTGCAATTTTCTACAGATCTACAGAAGCTAAGGCTAACAAAGACCCTAAGATCCACTCTAAGGTTAGCCCAAGAGAAAGGAAAGAGTAGGGGGTTAAGAGAAGAGAAGAGAATAAGGGGTTAAGTAAGGAGGAACACCTATCACTCGTGGATTAACATTCATTCAGAAAAAGAGAAAAAAAGACTCACCATCATCATCCGCCGGCCACTGCCGACAAGTCAGAAAAATAGTCAGAGAAAATAGGAGAGGGGTGAAAGATGAAAAGAAGTAAAATAAGAACGCTTACAAACCATGCAAACACAGTCTTAACTCACTGTCATACCATGCAAACTACAAACATGCAAGAAAAGAGAGTTACAGACATGCAAAGTAAGGATAAGAAAAAAAAAGTAGGTAAAGTTAAACAAAAAGTGGGTTAGTGTACGCTACGAGCTACATCTACGTTCGTGTTAGTCTAATTTTTTTTTTTTTAATAATTTTATTGCTGGTATCACACGCTGGCATGTCACAAGCTGGCATTTATCGTCAGCAGACTCATCCTCGACCACCACCCCCAGAGCTCCTATTGCTAATTGTTTTTTTATTTTAAACAACGTTAATATTTTTAAAATGTCTGTCAAGACGGATCTTAAACATATTAACGCTGGTAGAGTTCACGACGGGCGCGGGAAGATTATTCCATTTATCAATTACTTTAAACGTAAAGAAGTTTTTAGGATATTAGTAATGAAACGTCTGCCACGCAACTTAAATCCGTTATTACGAGTATTACTATTATCGAAAGTGAACAATTTGTAAAATTTTACGTTAACGATGTTATTAACGATTTTGAAAACTTCAATAAGCTCCCCCCTTAATTTCCTAGTTTCGAGTGAATACAGGTCTAACTCTTTAATCCTATCTTCATAAGGCTTGTTGCGCAATGACGGAATCAGTTTCGTGGCACGACGCTGAACCCTTTCTAACCTATCAATATCCTCACGCAAGTACGGGCACCAAAACTGAACGGCATATTCTAAATGAGGCCTGACTAGGGACTTATAAAGGGGCAATATAATATCCTTCGATTTAAATTCGAAATTACGCGCTATGAAGCCTAACATCCTATTAGCTTTTGCGCAAGACTCCAGGCACTGGTTCCTAACCTCTAAATCCTTAGATACGCGTACGCCTAAATCTACTTCCTCGTCAACGCTCGCCAACTCCCTATCATCCATTGTGTACGTGTAATTATTGTTGCGAGAACCTATATGCAAAACTTTACATTTGTCTACGTTAAATTGCATCTGCCACTTATCTGTCCACTCCATAATCCTATTTACATCGTCTTGGAGCCTATTTCTATCGTCCTCGTTAACAACCTTACCGCCTATTTCAGTATCGTCCGCGAATTTTGACACGTTACTAGTCAATCCTCCATCTATGTCGTTAATGTAAATTACGAATAGCAATGGGCCTAACACTAAACCATGTGGGACACCGCTACCTACATCTAACCACCCCGATTCACTACCATTAACTAAGACCCTCTGTCTCCTAGCACAAAGCCATTCTTCTAACCAGTTAGCTACCTGACCGCGTATACCGTGCGCTTTGACCTTCGCAATTAGTCTCCTATGCGGAATTGTATCGAACGCCTTTTTAAAATCTAAATAAATAACGTCAACCGCGCTATGCCTATCGTATTCGCGCACTATTTCGTTATGAAATTCTAACAAATTAGTTAAACAAGACCTATGGCGTCGAAACCCATGCTGACTACTATTAATCAAATCTCTACTTTCTAAGTGATCGATGATACGATCCCTAACTACGAATTCCAAAAGTTTACAGACAATTGACGTTAAGCTAATGGGCCTATAATTGCTAGCTACTGCGCAGTCGCCTTTTTTAAAAATAGGCGTGACGTTAGCTAATTTGAAGTCTTCAGGAATAATCCCCGTTTCGAGTGACTGATTAAAAATCTTCGTTAAGGGGCCTACGATAACGTCTTTCAAATCTTTCAAATGTCTGGGATAAAAAGCGTCAGTGCCTGGACCTTGCTAACTTTTAGCCTATCGATATAATGCGCAATCTCACTTTCGTAAACAGTTATTTTATCAAAATAGTCTCCCTACTAAATGGAACGATATCGTCCACGTCGGGAACATTATTTACGTCTTCTACGGTTAAAACTGTCGCAAAAGTTATTGAAAATACCCGCCATCGCCTGAGAATCAGAAGCCAAAGCGCCATTAACATCCACTAGAGGGCCTATGTTATCTTTTATCGGCTTACGATTATTAACGTATTCAAAAACTTTTTTGGATTATGTTTACTATCCACAGCTATAAGTATCTCTAAATTACGCTTGGCTTTCGTAACTGATCTTTTAACCTGACGTCTAAGCTCGATATATCTATTAAAGTTAGCTGCCGTGCCATTGCGCTTATTAAGTCTATACGCTCTATTACGTTCGTTTATGAACTCGCCTATTTCCCTAGTCCACCACTTCGGCCTACCATGATTTCTAGCGCGCTTGGGCCTACGAGGAATAAACTCCCTTTCAATATTCATAAAACTTTCTTTAAACGCCACCCAGTGCAAATTTGTCATTACCCATAAATAAGTTATCCCAGTCCACTACTCTCATCCTATCCGCAAAACTATCAAAATTACCCCTACGAAAATCAGGGACTTCTATTACGTTACTATCCTTAGTGTTTTCCATCAATAACTTAAACCTAAGAATTTGATGATCACTACATCCTAAACTCTCGCCTACTTCTAAACCTTCGACTATAATCTCGCCGTTCGTCATCAACAAATCCAAAATATTATCACCGCGCGTTGGTTCGGTAACCATCTGTCGTAAAAAGTTATCTTCCATAAACTCGTTCAATCTCAAACCCTCCTCATTACCAGTAAAAGTCTCATAATTAACATTAGGGCAGTTAAAGTCTCCGACAATTATACTATTCCGATTGTCAATAAAGTTACCGAGAAGTGAGTAAAATCTAGTATCTGTATCGAGGTGTTGAACGGGAGGTCTATAAACAACAACAAAGTTAAACGCGCCCTAACTTCAACACATATCGCATTAATTGCTGCCGGAAAATCTAACTTAACCTCGATAGCCCTAAGGGAATTACGAATGTACAGCAAAACGCCACCACCAAACCTATGTAACCTATCATTACACCGTGTAACAAAAAACATTTTTTTTCTGTTTCTGGGAAATAACCTTTATTTTCTGATTCATTATGCTTCAAATCACTGGAAAAAAGCTGCCAGTGATTTTAAACTTCGGGTTTGTTGTCAGTACATCGATTTTGTTGAAATAAGAATATTATTATTTTTTAACCCTATATGGACATCTGCGACAGATCTGTAAACGCTTCAAAATTTACTATATATTTACCGAAACAAGTACATTTTAACTTAAATGACGATATCGTCAAATTTGTAACGGTTCAAGGAGTTTATATCACGAATTGGCAACTCCTACTGCAGAAAACCGAGCTTTAATGAAAAAAATAAGTTAGTGCGTCAGTAGAAGTAAAAGTGTATGGTTACGCAGTTCGTTTTTATTTTTTATCACTTTATTTGATTAAAGGTAAGTTGAATAATTTTTTATTGCTCAATATATGTTGTTAGAGTGGCTGAAGTAATATAAAACAATTCTGATAAACTGAGCACTAGAATATGTTATTGAAACGTAACAATATTGAGGGCTCTGACATCCATGCCTTCTTTGCCACGTGGTATAAGGTTGTCCAATTTGTATTATATATATTACATTATATATATATTATATATATTATTATATATATTATATATATATATTATTTATATATATATTATATATATATATATATTACATTAAAAATCACATTTTATGTTCAAAGTACTCTAAATGAATGTTTAATATAGGTAAAAAAATTTTAAGACAAAAAAAGAATTATGTCCATATAGGGTTAAATTAATCCATTATTTTACTTTTTCAGACGTGTGACGTGTGACGAAGTTACTGTTATGGCTGCTCGTGGTTGCAAATACCCAGCGGATTCCTTCTGCTACGTGTGCGGCGAGTTCTTCGCAAAGACGGCTAAAAACACTGCTTGGACAGTTGCACCCGTGCAAAGGAAGCCTATCATGCCTACTTCGGAATGCCAGTCGGTGACCAAGACAAACGCTGGGCACCACATGTCATCTGTGACTACTGCCGCCGCACTCTTGAAGGTTGGTTTAGAGGAGAGAAGAGGGCAATGCGTTTCGCTATCCCCCGTGTCTGGCGTGAGCCCTCAGACCATCTCACGAACTGCTATTTCTGTATGGTGGACCCAACAAAACGAAGAAAGGGGAAGAATGCGCCTCCCATTGAGTACCCTGACATTCCGTCATCTATTGCACCTGTTCCCCAAAACGCGACGGACCTACCTGTGCCACAGCCTCCCTTGAGAGATCAATCTTGTCCAGCAGAAGAAGCAAGCTATGATGATTCCGAGGAGGAGCAAGGTGCGTCATCTGCTGCGCGCCGTCGACGCCGGGTGGCCGGTGAAAGGTGCCCCTACTACCCCAACCAAGAGGACATCAACGACCTCATCAGGGAAATGGCCTTGACAAAGTCCAACGCCGAGCTGCTCATTTCCAGACTGAAGCAGTGGGACTTACTGGACGACAGCGTTCGAATTACTTCCCAGAGGAGGCGGCATCGCGGCTTTTCAGTGTTCTTCACTCTTAGAGATGGGTTGTGCTACTGCCATGACATCAGAGGACTCTTCGACGCTGTGGGCATTCCCTGCAACACCTCTGACTGGCGGCTCTTCATCGACAGTTCATCTAAAAGCCTCAAGGCTGTTTTACTGCACAACACAAATCAGTGGCCCTCGTTTCCTCTGGCTCATTCAGTGCACATGAAAGAAGAGTACCAGAACGTCAAAATCCTGCTGAGTGCACTGAGTACGACCAATTCAGCTGGGAGGTCATTGGCGATTTCAAGATGGTGGCCTTCTTGATGGGGCTTCAGGGAGGCTTCACCAAGTTCCCTTGCTATCTGTGCCTCTGGGATAGCCGAAATACAGCCCTTCACTACGAGAAGAGGAACTGGCCCCTCAGGACCGGCTATGAGGTTGGGGCCCATAACGTGAAGCAAGAGCCGCTGGTAGAGCCAACGAAAGTGCTGATGCCACCCCTGCACATCAAATTGGGCATCATTAAGCAGTTTGTTAAACAGCTGGATCCAGAGGGTGAGGCCTTGAAACACATCCAGGAGCTGTTCCGAAGTTGTCGGAGGCGAAGATCAAAGCAGGAGTATTTGTGGTCCCTCAGGTGAAGCGACTTATTGACTCCGACAGCTTTCCTGAGAAGCTGTCTGAGGTTGAGCGGGCAGCTTGGACAAGCTTCGTTTCTCTAGTCAAAGGTTTCCTCGGAAACCACAAGGCAGAGAACTACAGGGAAATCGTTGACGAACTTGTGGACACGTACCGGAGCATGGGCTGCCGGATGTCGCTGAAACTGCACGTACTACACGCCCACCTTGATGAGTTCAAAGAAAACATGGGAGACTACTCAGAAGAACAAGGTGAAAGATTTCACCAGGATGTCAGCTCTTTCGAGGAACGCTACAAGGGACAGTACAATGAAAGTATGATGGGGGACTATATCTGGAACCTTTTGCGTGAGAGTGAACTGAAATACAATCGCCAATCTCGTAGACAAACTTCTTTTTGATTAAACTATAACGCTAGAATTTTTTATCAATTCTGTATCAATTCTCCGTAGCAATACTCTTTATCAACGCTCTGCATCACTGCACTGTATCACTGTCTGTGTATTAACATATTATAATACATAATTATTCCCTACTCGTTTCCTTCTTTTTATTTTCATTTCTAAAGACGGGGCCTGGAGAACTTCATTTTTCATCATTGATTTATCATAATAATCGTGTTAACATCAATTAAAATTATACTTAACAGGATTCATTTGATTTAAAAGCAGATAGTGTGAAAACCCCTTAAATTAATAAGCAAAGATGGCAAAAAATCAATAAATCGATCTCATGAACTCAGAACCGAAGTCTGAACTTGGTGACTGCTCATTTTTACTTATTTATGCCCTAAAAAATCAGAAAATAATAGTTTTAACTCATGGACAAATTTTGTTACACGGGTTAGTAAAGAGTTTAAAACCCGGTATATCAAGTTCCCCCAACAAGTCCCGAGTCACGGTATTTAACCAAGTTTCAGTGATAGCAACTATATCGTAGTTGCTGGAATAAATTATCGCTTTAAATTCATTTAATTTATTTCTAATAGTACGCGCGTTACAATAAAAGACGTTTAAGTTATTTTTTACCATGGGCCCGTTTTAAACTATTTTTCACGTCGGGCCCGCGTTTCCCGGACCCACAACGTTTAAAGAAGGCTTCGACTATACAGCTTTCGCACGTTTTCGTCTATTAACCTACCTAGCCTAGCATTACCTATTTCATTAAAATGAACCCCATCTTTTATAAAAAGGCTAGGATATTGAATTCGGACCACAGCTTTACGAAGGGTACAGTTTCCTCAGCACAAATCTCTTCTAATTTATTATTCAAAAATATTGTTTTTGACGTAATCCTAAGACCCAACCCGTGCCTAGGGGTAATACCTAGAACTAAAGACCTATCTGACCTCGCCTTCAGGGACCTAATTAACCCCCTATATCTCTCCAAAAGGTCAGGCACTCTCGTATCGGGCCTATACGAGTCGTTGCCTCCTACCATCGTCACCAACATCAAGTGACGGGAGGAAACGTCAATCCTATCCACTTCGTCTCTAACTCTGTCAACCCTGGCCCCTGGGAGACAGACCCTCCTCCTCTTGGTTGGATGCCGTTCAACGAACTCTTTGTCCATGTGGCGCACTAAAGAGTCCCCAATTAAAATAGTTTGCCCCTCATTCACGTCCCTTTCCAAATGGGCGAAAGGGTTCGAAACCTCGATAGGGGGGGATTCCTATCACCTAACGTACGCGGCCTAGCTCCACCCTTAACTTCTCTAAATCCCTCCCCATCTACTACTCTCGGACTAACCTTAACCCCTTCCTCAACTCTATCCAACCTTCTCGACAAGCTACCTAAACTAGAAACTAGGTTACGCATGGGTTAAGTGTTGCGTTGTGGAAAATCAATTTTTTTCAATCCATCTCGGGGGAATACAGGTAGATGTGGAATTTTTATTAAGGAAACGTTGCGTGATTTTGGGGGATATCTTTTTAGAGAATTTAGTCGGGGAAATCAGAGTGGGCCTAAAGGTACAAATATATAAAAAGCTGTACTTACATTTGCTCTCTTTCGAGTTTCATTTTAGTCTTATTATAGAACGTATATTGAAAACATAGACGCAAAACATTTGTTAATTTACCGTACATGTAATATACATTTTAAAGGAAAGGCTTGGGAAGAGTTTAAGAAAAGAAAAACAGCATTAAAGTTCACACGTATAAAATAATTTCCGTTTAAAATTTCAATATGTTATAAGAGCAGAGAGCTCCAATACAAAAATGGATTCTCCCAGGATTGTGGCATTGTGGCTGGGGCACCTTGCTTATAGAGCTTTTTTGTTGTCTTAAAGACTATGACTAACTCATTTGATGGCTATAGACAATTAACTAGATTAACTTGGGAGTAAAATAATCTCCGAGAAGAAAAAGAATTGTATGATTGGTCGCCTTTTCAAGTGCGATCATTTCATTTTTTGGAGAGGGTAACTAAATCATTCAGTAGCATGGGCGACACGAAAAAGCACTTTCAGATAATAACACATTCGCTAATCTGGGCCGACATGAAAAAACATTCATATACTAATTCTCCTAAATTTGTTAACTCATGTAATTTATTTTCTGACCATGAGACACGTCTCGTTCTTATTTTTGAACTGAATGAAATTTGGATAGAAATTTGGGCAACTTAGTTATAATTAAGTATTATCATGCAAATTTAACATAAAATCTTTCATTTGTATCATTTATCTAAAAACAATCGTCATTTCCGGTTATTGTTTACAGAAAGCTTGTTTTCGTTGGATAACTTTCGCAATTTCGCCTTATGATGTTGAATGACATTTTACATACTATCACGAGTTAATTTGTCTTTTATTAAAAGGAAAGTAGTATGGCAGGGAAGAAATTTTGAAACACACAGATGAAAAAATTTACCTGTAATATAGAGAGAGTTCCTTAAATCCTTCAATTTATATCTCACTGTCCGTCGTTGAATCATCTGAATCGTGGAGATCGTCTGAAGGACTGTTCCACAAGTGGATATTAAATAAATGAACGGTGGTTATTTTATGATATTCCTTTAATTAATTGGTAATGTCCAGTGAAATATGTTTCCTTATTCATCATCTTGGTTGTGGCATCCTTTTCCTCATATATACACTGCAAAAATGTTACAAGACCTGCGCGAAAAGGCAGGTTGGCCAAGTGTAATTCCCTCAGCCAATCGTGTTCATTTATTAGGTTGAGCAATATTTTTGTCACATTAAATCCTGTAAAAGTTACGTTGTCTACAACTAATGATTTTAAATCCTTAGTGGTGAATAAACAACTCCCAAAATCTGAGGTTAGATTGCTATTTGATAACGTTAATTTATTCAATCGGGGAAAAGCACGTAGAAAATAATTATACGCTTTTTCAGACGTGTAAGTGTAATTCTTTTAAACGTACGAAAATTCGCAGAGAATTTAATTCTCTCGTTCGGAAGATGCGACAACCATGAAAGGTGGAAACTCTTAAGTTTTCTATAGTTGGCCTTATGGGCGCATAATTTTTCAAAATAAACATCAAATTTGGAGTACTTATTTCCTTGAAACTGAGATTTTTCCGGGACAGTTCGGAGGAGAGTAAGTTTCTCCATTTTATGGATACAACCGTAGGATAAACAGGTGCTCTCGTAGATATGAAAAAATGTAAAACAAAGGCTCCACAGGGAGGCCACCTAGCTTCATCGTTTTGAGCTTCCAGTGTCCTTGTTCTGTAAGAGTTAGTCAATACATTAGAAAAGGTTGATGTTTTCCCTCTGGGACTTTAATTCGAAAACACTTATTTGAGGTCTCATATTTTAATTAACCTTTATTAGTGAAGCGCTTATCAATTATATTAATTAACACTACAAGCGAAGCATTTATTGCATTAACGCTTATCAGCTAAACACTTATCCTTAGTTGTAAATTATTTCATGCACTTATCACTTACTAATCCTTTAGTCACTTATTATGAATCACGAAAATATCCTTATGCATTTATCACTTACAAAGTTGTGTCTAGGCACATTAATTTACTAAATTGTGTAATCAATCACTAGTATTTAACGTAATGAATCAGTGGGGAATGTGGAAGTTTAAGGTGGTGAGTAGCCCATCTCCTCATATCCAGGATTAGGTGTCGGCTCGGGCGTGCGATACGACCGAACGGTAGGGGGTAACCTTCTGGATAAACCTGGACTCGTCGGCGGGAAGCGAACCCTAAGAAGAGGGCTCGTTGGAGGCGTTGGGGACCTCGTCATCGGAATTTCCTCCGGGGTGCTGGATACTGGGACTTCTGTCCCGGTCGGGGCTTCGAATCTGATGGTCGGTACTGGTGGAGGGTTGCGGCAACGTCTGCATTTCCTCCATACTGCGATCCCTATCACGGGGATTCCGAGGAGGAAGCAGAGGGTAAGCGTGGAGTAGGAGATGAAAGAAGATTTTCCGTCGTCCGATTTCTCGAGGGTGACTTTTCGTAGATACCGGGTCATTTCTCTGAGATTTACTCCCTGGGACAGGGAAGCGTTGAAATGATGCTAGGTTTCCTTTGTAAACGAAGAATTTTCTATATAGGTGATTTCTAAATCGCTAGGTGGCTTGGGGAGGTGTGTTTTTAAGGTAAAGTTCTGTGGGTCGGAAAAGATGGAGATGGAGGAGGGTATCATTCGATGATCCGTGAAGACGTCACACCCTTCGGGGAGAGAAAAGTAACCTGTCTTGTAGATCTGCACTTCCTTTCTTCCTGTCCTTTGTTGTCGACATCGGAGCAGCAGCTTGGTTGCTTGGGGCACACTATAGTATACGTGGTGGTGGTCATGTATGAATACGGGTGAGAAGTTTCGTTTAAGGACGCGATGGCAGGTGGTTAAATTTGTTTCTTCTTTTGTCTGGAAGAGTCTGACTAAGCATTTGTCTGACCCTTTAGATAGAATAAAAGTCGGGGAGTTACAATGGTGAGTCCCCTCTATTTTTGAGCAACCATTTAAATTTTCGAACATAACGTAATTTAAACGATTTTGGCTGACTCCAAGATAACGAGTGTTCGGAATGATGTCCGCGTAGGATCTTTCTTGTTAATCCAAACTGGTAGATGATTCACATTAAGAAGGATCATAGGGGACTCGATTGCCTTTAAAGGAACGAAAATTATTACTCGTAATTCTTCCGGCGTCACCTTCTTCAACCGTGCCTGACTAACCTCAAAGTAAAGAGGTATTGTTGCCTCGTTCAGTATGTATGGCAAGAATCGACCCACCTTGGGTTCGCTACTCTTTAAAACTTGCAGACAGAAAGCTGGGTCGAACAAGGAGTAAAGGGGCCTCGATTAGCATTAACTAACGCTGTTTTGAAGCGATTAAACCGTAATAAATGCAAAAAAACTTCACTTTTTTCTACGTGAAGGTCAAAATATGAAAATAAAAACCCACTCTAATAGACAGAGTTTATTTCCATGACAGTTTCGACGCCCACTGGCATCCTCCTCGGGTGGATACAGAAATACGAATGCAAAAAAACTTCACTTTTTTCTACGTGCCAGTGGGCGTCGAAACTGTCGTGGAAATAAACTCTGTCTATTAGAGTGGGTTTTTATTTTCAGATTTAACCGTAGGTGAAGTCCCTCCGTGTATGTAGACAGACTGTGTGCGATTATAGATAAAAAGGTGAGGTATTTTTCTTCTTTCACCTCTTCCTCTAAGCTGGCGAGATACACACCCACCTTTTCTTGGAATGATTCTACGTTGGTGGTAAGGAGCTTGACGTACTTCTTTAAGTTGCTGATGTCGTAAACTGTGGCATTTAACAGGGTGATGTGGGAATTCAAACTGTTGGCTACGGATTTCTTGTTTGATTCGATAATCTGCATGCGACGGACTACGTCGTCAACCGAGCCTTGTTGAGCCGTGCCAAAGGCAAAATTCAGGAAACCTCCAATTGCGTTGACGAGGCCTCTCGTCTTCCTCAGTAAAGCTTGAGCTGGCATGGAATTTTCTTGATGTAGAGTGGTAATAAATACCATAATTTCATGTTTCGTGTCCGCAATTTGTTCTTGTACACTGTGTAAGGTGTTGATTAGAATTCTGAGTTCGTTCACTGTCTCTTCCGAGGTATTCTTTTTGATCTTCTCAGGCGTTCTTGTTCCTTTCGACATCGAAGTATCAGCTGGTTCATTTTGTTATCCAGGAGTCGTAAGTTTTGGAAATAAAGACTCATCCCTAAGCGGACGCTAAAGGTATAAGTTGGCTCTTAAAGAATTAGGCGGCCCATGGTCTGGGAAAGTACTCCATGGTTGGAGAGGGTCTGCACCCCAGCTCGTAAAGCGCACAGGAATAAAAGGACGGGAGTCATAGTCTGCGGCAGGGGGAACCTTTTGGGAATTGTCTATTTAAGAAAGAATAAAAATAATATTCTAAATAATATTCTAAATTTTTCACTTAAATTTCAAATGAATTTCACACTCGGTTCCTTTCGTTTCAATGAGCTAAAGAGAACTGATTCGGACGCATGAAACATGTATTGCATTATACCATAACATCCTGTTTATATATATATATATATATATATATATATATATATATACAAAATGTTTTTCATGGCAACAGAGAACTCGTCATAAAAGCTGTCACTTCGTGAAATTTCTATTATTAAATAATTATGTTACAGAATTAATTTTATATTAATTTTATAAATGAATTATATTAAAACGAATCATGCCTTTCAGCCAGAGTTTTTAAGAGGAAATTTTTTTAGCCTAAATTTGAATGCTTAAGGAGGAAAAAGGGGGTTAATTATCCCAGGGAAGGGCCTAATCTCATTTTCGCCGTCTTTTAATTATTTAAAGAATTTGGAAACACGTTCACGATTTATTCAAACACGCGTCTAATTTGTTACCTAAACGAGCAGTCCGACATTTAAAGCGCTTCCGTTGGTCTAGTGACGTGTGACCACGGATTTTTATTTCCTTCGTACGAACTTCTGAACCATAGGGCTCGTTAGTTACTTCTTTTACCCTGGTCACATTAGCGACATCCTTCGAATCATTATTCTTGTTTAGGTAATTTGTTCCACCTTCTTCGTCGCTCTTTTCGGAGTCTTCGGGTTCGTCTGTCCTCCTTTTCTTGCGTACATTCGTCACCTTGGTTTTTATGTTATTCAAGTGTACTCTTTTATTTCTCGAAGCCATCGGATCTTTAATAAGGTACATGTAATCATTTTCTTAATTACCTGAAAAGGACCATCATACGGAGGTTGTAGGGCCTTCGTCACTCCCGGCACCGGGGTCCTCTTTGTATAGACCATTTCCCCCTTCTCTGTTGTTCGCAAATTCCTCTTCTCTGTTCTTTGCTTCATCTTCCGTTGTTCTCTCAGGTTTCCTCTCACCATTTGTTATGTCTCTTCTTTCATGTGCGCGTGTCTCCACTTATATTCCTCCAAATCTACTGGTGGGGCGTCTGCTGTCAGATATTTTGTGACGACGCAAGTGGCGTCTTCTCTGCCGGACAAAAGAATGGCCGTTCCTTCGTGGTATTGTGTATTGTTGTATGAATGTACTTGATTAGTGGCAATATTCATCCCAATAATCGACCGTTCGGTCTTCGATCAGGGTTCTAAAAAGGTTTTTTAAAGAATAGTTCTATCTTTCTATTTGACCTTGACTTTCGGGGTGAGTTGGAGCTCCAAAGCTATGATTAATATGATATTTGTTAGTTAAATGAGAGATAATATCATTTGCGAACTCGGTCGCATTATCAGTCTTGAGATTCTTCATTCTCCCATAGGTGAGAATAAAGCTCCCGAAGATGTTTTTGGCGACCGAAGTCGCAGTTTTATCCCTTAGTGGATATAGTTCTACAAATTTAGTGAACCCGTCTATCAATACCAACACGTAGGCAGAATGGTCCCTCGATCGAGGAAAGCGACCTACCAAATCAGCATAGACCCAATCTAAAGGTTCATTATTAATAGGTGTATCGCGCACCCCTTTATATATGTTCTTATGTCTTCGGCCATGTTCGGCCAATAGTATACTTGAGCGATCTGTTGGTAAGTCTTGGACTCGGCCATGTTCGGCCAATAGTATACTTGAGCGATCTGTTGGTAAGTCTTGGACTCGGCCATGTGGCCTTTTATCGTGGAATTATAAAATTGCATTAAATCTTTCTTTTGCAATTCAGAGTCCGGGAGGTATATTCGGGGGGATTCCTTGCCTTGTAAGATTCACGTCGAGTAAATTAGTCCTTCTTTGACCTTGAGTTTTTCACTTTCCCTTCCACTCAGAATTTCCTGGCATTTTCGATCTTTTTCCTGCGCTCTACGAATGCCTTCTAAAGATATCTCTGGAGTTTCTTCATCCTGTAAAATTTTCTCTACCAGTGTACCCGGGTGGGGTACGCTTCCTACTTCTAAATTTTTTCGTTGACTTCTCGTGACTGTGTTCACTGGGCAGTTTCCAAATTCGGATTCTTCTTCATCCGGTACGCATCGACTCATTAGTCAGTGATGAAGTTCTTTTCTCCCTTGATATATTCGACCGCGAGATCGAATTCCAGCAGTGTGATAAACCATTTGGTTAATCTCTTTGAGTATTGATTAATGAATAAATTTATCAACGGTCTATGATCAGTTCGTAGTATTATTTTAGACCCTAATATAAGAGCGCGGAACTGATTTAGTGCCAGAATATTGCCTAATCCTTCTTTTTTTATTACCGAATACCTCTTTCGGGTATCATTAAAGCCCTTGCTATAATACTCCAAAGGAACTAATTCACCTTTCTCGTTCTCTTGCATCAGAAGACTCCGCTAGCCCTGTCGGATGCATCCGTGTATGGATAAAACGGAGCATCCACATTTGGATGTCTCAAGAGGGTTTCCACGGTGATTGCTTTTTTTATTTTCTCCAACGCGCGGTCACGCTCCTCCTTCCACTCAAATGTTTCGAGTTCTATGGAAAGCTCATACCCCTTTAATAATCTTAATTTATCTCCCTCATCAGAAACCACATCTATATAGTCTTCAAAAATGTTCTCTAATCTATTTTTTCCTCTGAACATAATGTAGTATTTTGTACAAATTCTCGTACCTCCCTCATTTCTGTTCTAAAGATTTAGGTGGTAATGAGAAATCACTCATCATTTCTCTATTATAGATTTCCTCTGAAATCTCATCCCTAAACATTTCACGTTCCCGATTCATTACTCGATTTATTTCTTCCCCACTTATTTCGTGTTCCACTTCGTGTTCAACTTCCTCATCGTTATATGAGCATTCTTTCGGGGTGTTACAGATTTGTTCCCTGTCGCAATCGCTGTATCGCAAAACTGCGCCAAACAGCTTTATTTTATCTTTCTTAACTTTAACACGATCATGAGCGTGCTTGTTTTGTACCACGACTGATACGCGTCCGTTCTCGTTTACGCACGCCAATTGAGGTTCGATATGCAAATTTGGGTTTTTTTCCGCTTCCACTACCAAAGTGAATCCCTCTTTCAACGGGACATTTGATTGTACTTCCAAAAATGCTCCCGATAAAGGGGCTATTGAAGTGGACCCTCTTCCCAATGTTATTGGGACATTTATCACTTCATTTCTCTCCAAATTCTGATTTACTCGTTCTACTGGTTTGAGTATTTTAGTTACCAAAGGAATTTGCCTTTGATTTCTATATATCGCAAAACCCGTGCCCTTACCTTCGATCTTTATAAAATTGCCCCTAATGAAATCAGCTCCTATAATGAGGCTCAATCCCTCGGGCAAATCCCTCGGGCAAATCCCTCGGGCAAACGCTATGATTAATATGATATTTGTTAGTTAAATGAGAGATAATATCATTTGCGAACTCGGTCGCATTATCAGTCTTGAGATTCTCCATTCTCCCATAGGTGAGAATAAAGCTCCCGAACATGTTTTTGGCGACCGAAGTCGCAATTTTATCCCTTAGTGGATATAGTTCTACAAATTTAGTGAACCCGTCTATCAACTTGGGGTCGAAGTCTGAGAGCGCCAATTAACCGTTCCTTACATAAACAGACATCAGCACCGCTATCAAGCAGTCCGAGTGAGGTAACCTGACCTAAGGTCACCTGGATGACCGGGTAGTGGAAAACTCTCGCAGTATGCGTAGGACCATTTAAATTCATTATTTCTCGCTCCGCGTCTCCTGTCGCATTGATTCCATTCAAAGGAGGCATTTTTGCCATTATCGTTTTATTTGCGCATTCAAACGAGGATTCTACCTTTTTGACCGTTCTCTCACTAGGTTTCGTCATTTCTGGTGTCCGGCGAATTTGTCTACAACAATTTGTCTAAAGATACAAATCATCTACAACAATTTGTCTACAACAATTTATCTACAGCATTTAGTCTACAGATACAATTTATCTACAATAATTTGTCTACAGATACAATTTGTCTAGAGAGGAAAAAATGAAAGCTATTTGATGTAAATTATTATTAATTTTTTCAAAAAAATGAAAAATTTGTTTCTGCAATCGGTTTTCTTGAGAAATGTTAAAGAAAAATGTTATTGGATATTGAATAAATTTATTTATTGAAACGACGCAATACACTCCAACATCTTTTTGAATAAGTCCGAGCTGGTGTGGCGCTTACGCCATACAAATTCACAAAAAATTATAAGAATTAGTGCGATATCTTGCAAAAAACAATAGTATAAGAAACTCGATTAGTTCAGGTTAGGTTAGGTTAGGTCAGGTCAGGTCAGGTTAGGTTAGGTTAGGTTAGGTGAGGTTAGGTTAGGTTTCTCAAGAAAACCGATTGCAGAAACAAAATCAGGGTTATCGACTGCCCTTGTTTTCAATTTCGTAGGAAAATCGAGAGCAGTCCATGAAACATACTAGGTCCAATATTAGTAATAGTTTCTCGAGACAAATTGTATCTGTAGACAAATTATTGTAGATAAATTGTATCTGTAGACTAATTGTTGTAGATAAATTGTTGTAGACAAATTGTTGTAGATGAATTGTATCTTTAGACAGATTGTTGTAGACAAATTCGCCTAAAACCGTCATTTCTCGCATTACTAATCCATTCGCGTCAATTCTTACAATTTCAGTGTTTAAATTTTTCTCACCCATCCTTTGTTCTTTCCTATCAACATTCATAGTGTCGTTCACCGGATTTGGACTATTTCCGTCTCTATATTTACCACGCTTAAGTCACATGAACACATGTCATACGCCCCGTTCACCCATTCTTCTTTCGCCGGGGGGTCAATTTCCTTTCTTTCTATCGTATTCCCATCTTTTAATCCATGCATAGCTTCTATCTGTCTCTCGCGTTTAATTCATACATTCCATACATCTCTCTCATGCATTCAGCAATCACCTTCTCTGAACCTGTTTCCTCATGGAGGCCTTGCCTCATAGTCACAGTCACTTACTTTCCTTTCCTCGGACGTATCGTCTAGTTTGTGCGAAGCAGACTCCAAGGTCACACCGTTTTCCAGACTCACTCCGTCCTCTTGTGCCTCACGGTCATTTTTCCTTTCATTCATGTGGCTCATCCCTTTTTCACACGCATTCGCGCTCAGAATATCTACGTCCTAATTGGCATTTAAACCTTTTTCTTTCGTTTCCCCACTCATGCTATTTTTATTACTACTTATATTCAGAATCACTCCTTTTATTTCCTCACTCATACCTCTTTTATTCCGGTCCTTGTCTCCGTCTTCTCTTGCTTTGTCTGATTCCTGTTTCAATTCAAGTTTTTTTGAAGTCTGATTTGGCTCTTCATCTTCCTTGAACGATACCCGACGGGGCCGTGCTGAATCATTCCGTCTTTTTTCCCAGCTCCTCTGGGTTTCTCCCCCGGTCTGATTCTCGCTTGTCTCTGTCTGATTCTCGATTGTCTCCATCCCTTCGGTACGGAGACGGACTTCTGTCCCTCCTTCTGTCTTCATATCTTACCATACTCCTCTCTTGGGGAGAATAATTCCAGTCTCTCCTTTCGTAAGGAGAGTAATTTCTCTCTCTCTTCTCATATGGAGAGTAGGCTCTCTCTCTCCTATATTCATGGGGTGAGGGCGAGCGGTATCTACCTTCATACCGGGGATTATTTCTCGAACTATAATTTTCCCTTCTCTCTTCCTCATATCCTCGTCTCTCTCTCGTCGTTCGTACGGCGAAAAATTTCTTCTTCTCTGATATTCGTATGGAGATGAATATCTACCACTCCTTCTGTCATAGTCGTCTCTTCTTCGGCCTCCCTCAGAAGACCAATCTCTGTGGTGGTCCTCTCTACGATAGTTACCTCCTCGGGCCGGAGATGCAATTCGGCGACTATCATACCTATCCCTTTCACCACTTCCATACGATCGTTCACTCTCTTTAGACCTAACCTTTTCTAATTATAATGCCTTCATTTTATCAATCAGAGGGCAAGATCTAGCTTTGTGCCCTCTTTGTTCGCATATAAAACATTCAAATTTATTTGATGAAGCATTATTTGGATAATAATTGGATGTTCCTTCAGTTGTTACTGGTATCATCCGGAACAATATTAGCTTGCGTAATTTATTGTTAAAAAGGATCAGGTGGAATTATATTAGGAGGAGTACATTGAAGGATACATGGGGGGGATACACATGAGGATAATAAGGATAAGGGAACTGGAAAGGAGATGGCTGCTGAGGTTGAGTCGGGACTGGTAAGGATCCCGCAGGAGCATCTTTTATCGTAATACCAAAATGGGGAGCCATTGGTTCTGAAATTACACGATTCTTTTAATTACACCTGATTCTTTTAATCTTTTTATTTGTCTTCGTCCCCATCATCGTACTTCTTCCAGAGTTTTCGTGGTATCGAATTTAAGATAATTTTATTTATAATGAAATCGATATTAATGAAAGCATCGTCGTCGCCCGCGTCGTCTTTAAGAGACTCGGCTTCCCGCTTTATTCTATAAACAAAGGACGTGAAAGATTCCTCCTGTCTTCTACATTCTCGTTCTAAACACATTAACCTATTCGTCAATTCATCCCTCCTATTTTTCCCGTATAAATCCGAGCACGCGTCGAGGAATTGTTGCCACGTTTTAACTTTTTTTCCGAAACCTGAGAATACTCGTCTACGTCTAGCGGAGAGAACCGAGCATCTTATTGTTAATTCTATCCGCATTCGATCACTATTTGCCTCTCCATCCGGAATTAATCTGGTAATTTCGTAAATGAAATTGGAAAAAGGTACATAGTTTTTTCTCCGTCCTGAGCAGCTGAGATTAAATATCCAGCATACGAGCTGCAAAATACAGAGCAGATTTCGACTGCCAGCCGGAGTTTTTATCTTCCTCCGGGGTAAACGTATTTGTGTTACGCGGGTTGTTACGTGAGGATAATGTTACGGACCTATTGTGAAATGATCTTTCGGGTAATATGGGGGGAGGAGACAGTGGGGGAGATGGTGTTCCTGCCCCGGCCTCCCTCGAAAATTCTCTCGTCTCTAGGCTAAAAGGCATGTTACCTAAGGAAATTGGCCAAAATTCTACCGAATACGAATCTCTAAAATTTGATAATAAAGGTATTTGAGGTTTGGAGTCCGAGTCAGTTTCAGGCTCAAGACGCGGGGAACCGATTGGGAGAAATGGTATTCAATTTACGTTAAAGTCGGGGGGAAAGAAATGAACTCTCGGAGGAGTTACCCTTGGGGAGCTGCCCGCTATAGGAGGACTATCGTCTCGCCCCTCCAAACCTCTCGCAATACAAACAGGGTCGCTTACCTCACTTTCTCTTTCGATGGGAAGGCGCACTTCTCCTATTGCTTGGTGACCGTTAGCAATTTGCGATGTCGGATGGGCCTGAGCAGCAGTCAACGCAGTGGTTCTCGATCGGGTGATTTTTACGTTGTCCTTCGTCTTTCGTCCAGAGCGGGTGGCCCGTATATACTCACTTCAGGAAGTAGTGTCTCTGTCAAATTGGGGTGTCAAAATAAAAGAGATACCCCGCTTACTAACACTACTCTTATATATATATATATTATATATATATATATATATTCTTTTGGCGAAGCAGTTATATTTTACCCTTTCCTTGTTTTACTGATTTCGGTGATGTCAGGTTGGCACGCGAGAGAGGGTATAATTTGTTTCGTACTCCTGGCGGTTGAAATAATTGTGTTCCACAATTACGGAGTACTACCTGAGTTCTGGTATCTCTGATTTTTGACCCGTGTGATGTAAGTGAGTAATTGATAATGAAATCAGCGGTTGCAATGACCTTTAATTATAAGTTAATGAATACAATTTAGTTCGTTACAAGTTCAATCAAAGTTCAGATATATAATTCAACAAAGTTCAATAATATATTAATTAAGTCTTAAAGATAAAATAATCGAATTATAAGAAAAGTATTGCCTGAGTCCACCACTTCTTCCTATCTGTAGTTAAGACTCTACTGGATCGCAATATTCTGTACTCAATAACTCGTCTCTCCAAATTTTGGTCTTTAACGAGCCGAACAAAAAACCCTCTGGTCCATACTCGGAGAACTGATTTAGACGCAATCCAGCCTTTCTCTATTACTGACGATGTAAGTCCAAGTTAGATTCTGTCGTCCCCGCCTCGTATTCCTTCATTTATATGATGGAGTCCTCCTTTCTCTTACGTCAGAAGTCCAACCCAAGCGTCTGAGGCACAGAAAGAAGATCCCATGGCCAAAGTGGATTTGTGGATTTGAGCGGAGTATCCTGTGACCCGAAGTTGACGCTTGAGTGAAGGATAGACGCGCCAGTCCTTATTTGGAGCGTCTGGGTTTGAGCGTGTCATCCCGACTTACATTGGGTTGTTAGGTTAACGGACCAGACATGGAAGAGAAAGCTTCCAGGGTCATGGAGGAGTCTTTCGTGTGAAAGGTCTTTGAATACTTCACTCTCCGTGTATAACATATATATATGTATATTATATATATGTACACACTTTGAATAATAAAGTACAACTACAACATGGATTCATTTATTTAGCATGGGCTTATTCGGAATATATAGGAGATAAATAATAATATTACAGGTGAAATCTATATACATGTATATACATTATTTATTCATTATTAAGAATCATTATATTTAAAAATAAAATGGAATCATTTATTTAATACAGTGTGTATATATATATATATATATATATATATATATATATCTGCTGAAACTCTTGTGAATTAGTGCTAAAAATTAATTTTATATTGACTCTATCTTCTGTATATACATTATTAAGAATTATTGTTACATTTAATTTAAAATAAATTCGTCAACACTGCCCGACATCCAGTCTTACCATGATTAAGAATTATGGATGAATGAAACTACAAATTTATTTTCCAAGTAGTATTCTCCATGGAGCCAAGGCGGGTCTAAAAACTCATCTTGTCAGAAATTGTTTTTGAGGATTGTACTTAGATATTATCTTGGAAGAAAAGATTTTAATAGACCAGGAAAAGTTATTTTAGCCCCCAGAATATAATGTTATAATGTTATAATGTTTCAGACCAACAAAGACCCTAGGATCCACTCATGGCTGGTCTACCTAACTGTGTTCGTAATCGTGTATTGTGTATGTCCTCCGTGGTGGCGGAGGGGACCTACATTTTTACGTGGGTTCCGAACCACAAGAACATAAGAAATTTATGTAAAAACTGCCGGTAAATTGGCAACAACCAATTTTTACGAAACTAAATATTTATCAATTTAAAACTAATTAATTATCGATTTAAAATTAAAGATAGACTCTGGATCCAGAGGATCAAGTCATAATAGACTACTATCCACAAATATGTTACACTCTATATCTATTTATAACGGACATGCAAATATATCAGATCCAAAGAATCCAGTCAATTTCATTACGGTATCCATCAAGTCACGGTCCAAATCGATTGCGGACCAAGTCAAAATTTACAACCATATACATTACAATATATACACTTAGGAGGAAAAGTGTAGGTGTGGCTGTAAAGACGGTACAGTAATGTAGAAATGTGTGTGCACCCATTTTGGGTCTCCCATTTAAAGGTGTTTGTGGGGCAAGTGAAGATCATGATATGATGCTTGCCTAAGAGCCTTGAATTTACCTTCACAGATATTTTGGATTTAAACTGAAGTACCCAACCTCTAATCCTTCACAGATGTTATAGACCGTAACGGAGCGCTCTGAAACTCTAAATTTTATTTTCCAAACAGTATTTCTCTACCGCTTTTTAAAATAATAATAATAGTAATAATACACTCAAAACCTCCCTCTCTCTCTCTCTCTCTCTCTCTCTCTCTCTCTCTCTCTCTCTCCAGCTGTGAGGCACGAAGGTGCTGGCCTGGATAGTGTTAGATGTACCGCGACAGTCGTTGCTCATAGGATAGACAAACTGAGCGCGTTTAAGGCTCCTGGGCCAGACCAGTTTCTCCCCTGTGTTTTGCGAGAAGTGCGCGATCAGGTGGCTCCCCACCTGGCTACAGTCTTCAACAAATCGTTGGTGATGGGCCAGGTGCCTGGTGACTGGAGGGAGGCCAACATGACCCCTATCTTTAAGAAAGGGGATCACGAAAGTCCAGGGAACTATCGTCCTATTAGTCTCACTTCAGTTGTAGGTAAATTATTAGAAAGGATAATAGCTGATAGAATCGTTGACCATTTGGATTCCTACAAGCTGCTTGGGGACTCCCAACATGGGTTTAGACGGCATAGGTCGTGTCTCACCAACTTGCTCGAGTTTTTCCACGTCATGTTGAGTGAGTACGATAAGAGTAGGGCGATTGATATACTTTATCTCGACTTTCAGAAAGCCTTTGATAAGGTACCTCACCGCCGGCTAATGGCGAAAGTGCGCGCGCTGGGTATCGGTGGGGAAATAGGTAGGTGGATTGAAAACTGGCTGAGGAATAGGAGCAGAGGGTGGTAATTAAAGGGCTAGTTCGGGTTGGGCCTCGGTCACTAGTGGGGTTCCTCAGGGTTCCGTTTTGGGGCCACTGTTGTTTACCATTTACATAAATGATATCGACGGTGGCATCGTCAGTCGGATCGCCAAATTCGCTGATGACACCAAGCTTGGGGCCAATGTTGGGACGCCCGAAGCGATCGAGGAACTGCGTGCGGACCTAGGTAGGATAGGAGAGTGGTCCGAAAAATGGCAAATGCCGTTTAACTTGGGTAAATGCAAAGTGATGCACATTGGCTACGCCAATCCCAAGTCGGACTACTCGATGTTGGGCAGTAATATCGAGGTGACTGATTTAGAAAAGGACTTGGGTGTGCTAATTAGCAGCGACCTTAAGTTTACGAAACAGTGTGTAGAGGTGGAAAAGAAAGCCCAGAAACTATTGGGTTATATCAGGAGGCAATTTCAGTTTCGGAACAAGGAGATTGTGCTCTCACTGTACAATTCCCTTGTTCGGCCGTACCTGGAGTATGCTGTGCAGTTCTGGTCGCCCACCCTCAGGAAAGATATTGAGAGGCTGGAGCGAGTGCAGGCGAGGGCCACAAAGTTAATCCCTTCCGTTAGGCATATGGGCTACAATCGACGGTTACGCGCCCTGAACTTGTTTTCGCTTGAAACTCGGAGGCTGCGCGGTCAACTGATCGAGGTTTTCAAGCTCTTACGAGGGTTCAACGATGTCGATTTTAGAAGTATGTTTAGTTTAAATGATAACCCAACTCGCAACAATGGTTGGAAGTTGGATTTGAAACGGTTTAGGACTAGTGTGTGTGGGAATTACTTTACGTATAAGATCTGTGACACATGGAACAGGTTACCTTCGGAAGTTGTGAACAGTTCCTCTGTGGATCAGTTCAAGAAAAGGTTAGACGAAATCTTGCACACTATTTGAGTGTGTAAAGACATTTAGGACCTCAGTCTGCGGAAATTTCTTTTCCTATAAAATAGTTAATATCTGGAACCAACTTCCCTCAGAGGTTGTTTCCAGTCAAAGTGTAAATCTGTTTAAAAATAGGCTAGACAAAGTACTGAACACACTCATAGTTTAAGATTAAAACCTCAGAAAACTCTGCAGGAGTTCGCTTGCTCGGTCTCTGTGAGCAAGCTAAATATAGAGCTATTTATATATTCTCCACTTTCCTGTAAAATTTCCTTGGCTACTTTTCCAGGGTCAAGGTATTTTCTTCAACCTTTTTCCGTACCTGCCTCTGGCAGTGAGGGAGCGGAGGGTGGGGAGAGAGCCTTCTACTTTTCTATCCAGTTTTCTACTACTGCTAGGATAGTTGAAAGAAAAATAAACTTTCAGAAAATTTTCCCTGGCACCCGTTGCCATTGGTACCTCCTCGGTATGGGCCGCAAGGCCTTTTGAGGTACTTCTTTTCCTTGTAACTCCTTGTAACTCTCTCTCTTTCTCTCTCCATCTACCCGTATACTGCAGGCAATTCTCTGCACAATTTTGGAAAATCTGTTAATGTATACAATGAAGATTTTAAAAACATTGAATTTACGTTTAAAATTTTTTTAAGTACATGGTAAGTAATGTTCAATTTTTGGTTGAAATTCATGCAATTAAATAAGTTTTTAATTACAAAATAATGGTTTATTCAAATGGTTTATTCTAAATTTGCTCGCTTATGGCATCTTTGAAAACAATTGAAAAAATCTGTGGGCTGCTTAAGCCATATCTGATAAGACAGCCCCTCAGAATCGGCATCCGCACCAAATCAAAAATTCTCGACCCTACGAATAGGGCGTGAGATCGAGCTTACGACATTTTGATTGGTTCAAAACCCGCATACGTATGACAAAGCTATGCCCCAGAGACATTGTCCCCCAATCAGGAAGCCTTCGAGTCGGCGATTGGCCTTCTGATCTCGGGTTACAATTGGAGCGGCTTGCTCATACAAAAACTCCTACGAGAAAATCGGGCCATACCAGTTGTTAATTTTGTCAGTGAATCCTACCCCGTCATGGACACTGTCAGCCAATCAGAAACATATTGTTTACCACAAGTGTTTGAATGTGGGGATCTTGGGTAAGCAACACATACACACACATATACAGTATATAGTATATATACACACACATGCACGTGTATATATATGCTTGTGTATATATATGCACGGTGGTGATTTTATCCTGTCATCTTGCAGGGCTGAGGCTACCCTACAATTTTTTCCGGCTATTGACAGGGGACAAATGCTTTCGTCGCAGGATGTAGCGAACATTTGCAATGATGGGCAGAATGATACATCGGACAGGAACACGTATGAAATGTAGGTAGAAAATATTATGTATCTTAATTTCCACCAGAGCATTTCCTCGTTTACATCTCTCTCTCTCTCTCTCTCTCTCTCTCTCGTTGAGTCCGGTTGAGTGACAGGTCCGGTCGGAACGGGAGCTGAGCTGCTTGGCGTCGATCTGAACGTGGGAGGGACGAACTATAGGTTAATCTTGGTGTACACACCTCCACATCTCCTCCTCGAGGAGGATACAGCCCTGTACACCGAACTCCGTAGCCTGCTAGAGGATAGGGGTGTGTAGTTTTAGGCGACTTCAACTGTCGCGGCATAAAGTGGGAAGACAGGACTGCTGATGCTGAAGGGAGGAGGCTAGTTGACTTTGCTGATGAGAACTTCAGCACTCAGTTGGTCAATGAGCCTACACGAGGCGAAAGCGTTCTAGACTTAATATTCACGACGGAAGACAACCTCGTCACTTGCCTCACCGTTGACGAATCGTTGGGCGGGAGTGATCACGGTCTGATTAGGTTCCGTGTGTGCGTTCCTCGGGTGAAGCGTAGTAACTCGAGAGGCAGTAAGCTCGATCTACAGCGGGCGAACTTTGTTAGCCTCCGGGATAGCGTAGGTGAGATGGGGTTAGAGGTCGGCGGCGATGTTGAGGGAGTGTGGAGTGCATTCCGGGACGAGTTTATGGTGCTGCAGTCTGCTGCCATACCCTCAAAACGGTCACCCCTGCTTCAATGCAGCCTAAGTGGTTCATTCGTGACATCGCTTCGGCTATTCGAAATATGAGAGCGTATAGGAGGGCGAAGGCCAATCGTTCCCATGAGAACACAGAGGTGTATGTCCGCCTGTGTAGGGAAGTGAAGGCGAAGGTTAGGCTAGCGAAACGTAACGAAGAACTACGGGTGGCAAGTCTCTGCAAGGGGAACGCTAAGGAGTCCTCCAGTTATGTTAATAGTAGAAAGCCCATTAGAAGCATGATAGGTCCGTTAAAGGACGCCAACGGCGTTCTGCGGACCTCCGACGCGGACATCGCTAATGTGCTTAATGAGTACTTTGCGGGAGTGTTCACCAGGGAGGACACCCGCGTCATCCCCCAGCCAGGCGTCAGGCACGAAGGTGCTGGCCTGGAGAGTGTTCGATGTACTGCGACAGTCGTTGCTGATAGAATAGACAAACTGAGCGCATTTAAGTCTCCTGGGGCAGACCAGTTTCTCCCCAGAATGTTGCGGGAGGTGCGCGACCAGGTGGCTCCCCACCTGGCTAAAGTCTTCAACAAATCGTTGGAGATGAGCCAGGTGCCTGGTGATCGGAGGGAAGCCAACGTGGCCCCTATCTTTAAGAAAGGGGATCACGAAAGTCCAGGGAACTATCGTCCCATTAGTCTCACTTCAGTTGTAGGTAAATTATTAGAGGGGATAATAGCTGATAGGATGGTTGGCCATTTGGATTCCTATAAGCTGCTTAGGGACTCCCAACATGGGTTTAGACGGCATAGGTCGTGTCTCACCAACTTGCTCGAGTTTTACCAGGTCATATTGAGTGTGTATGATAAGAGTAGGGCGATTGATATACTTTATCTCGACTTTCAGAAAGCCTTTGATAAGGTACCTCACCGCCGGCTAATGGCTAAAGTGCGCGCGCTGGGTATCGGTGGGGAATGTAGGTAGGTGGATTGAAAACTGGCTGAAGAATAGGCGGCAGAGAGTTGTAATTAAAGCGGTTAGTTCGGGTTAGGCCTCGGTCAATAGTGGGGTTCCTCAGGGTTCCTTTTTTGGGCCACTGTTGTTTATCATTTACATAAATGATATCGACGGTGGCATCGTCAGTCGGATCACCAAATTCGTTGATGACACCAAGCTTTGGGCCAATGTTGGGACGCCCGAATCGATCGAGGAACTGCGTGCGGACCTTGGTAGAATAGGAGAGTGGACCGAAAAATGGCAATTTTCGTTTAACTTGGGTAAATGCAAAGTGATGCACATTGGCTACGCCAATCCCAAGTCGGACAAGTCGATGTTAGGAGGTAATATCGAGGCGACTGATTTGGAAAAGGAATTGGGTGTGCTAATTAGCAGCGACCTTAAGTTTACGAAACAGTGCGTAGAGGTGGAAAAGAAAGCCCAGAAGCTGTTGGGTTATATCAGGAGGCAATTTCAGTTTCGGAACAAGGAGATTGTGCTCTCTCTGTCAAATTACCTGGTATGACCGCGCCTGGAGTATGCAGTGCAATTCTGGTCGCTCACCCTCTGGAAAGATATTGAGAGGCTGGAGCGAGTGCAGGCGAGGGCAATAAAGTTAATTCCTTCCGTTAGGCAGATGGGCTATAATTGACACTTATGCGCCCTGAACTTGTTTTCGCTGGAAACTCGGAGGCTGCGCGCTCAACTCATCGAGGTTTTCAAGCTCTTACGCGGGTTCAACGATGTCGATTTTAGAAGCACGTTTAGTTTAAATGATAACCGATTTCGAATCGGTAGCCGGACGGGATGCCGAATGCACTTTCGCCGAAAGTCAGGAAGCGAAGCCAAGTTGCCGAAAGGACATGAAGCCGAATAGACATGAAGCCGAATGGACATGAAGTCGAATGTATATTGATATATATATATATATACCTAACCTAACCTAACCTAAGCCTAAACTGCTACAAAAACTTTGAAGCGAACAGGCATTTAATGAAATTTTGATTGAACAGGCGTCTATAGGAATGGACGTTTCCAAGCCTAACAAAAAGTATGACGCCATTAACGAAAGAATAAAATCCATTTTCAGTTCGTATAATAAAGAAGAAGGATTGGCTTTCCTAAGAGCATTAGCTTACAATTTTTAAATCATCCTCTGATAGTTTTTTTTATTTCTTAAATATTCCAATTATATATTTTAATATTAATTTATTAAAATAATTGTTTTACAATTAAAAAATCCTCCTTTGATAGTGTTTTATTTCTTAAATATTCCAATTATATATTTTGATATTAATTTATGTGCATTCGGCTTCATGTACATTCGACTTCATGTCTATTCGGCTTCATGTCTATTCGGCTTCATGTCCATTCGGCTTCATGTCTATTCGGCTTCATGTCCTTTCGGCGTCTTGGCTTCGGCTTCCTGACTTTCGGCGAAAGTGCATTCGGCATCCCATCCGCACACGCTCGCATCAATGGTTGGAAGTTGGATTTGAAACGGTTTCGGAGTAGTGTGTGTGGGAATTACTTTACGTATAAGATATGTGACACGTGGAACAGGTTACCTTCAGAAGTTGTGAACAGTTCCTCTGTGGATCATTTCAAGAAAAGGTTAGACCAAATCTTGCACACTATTTGAGGGTGTAGAAAATTTTCCCTTGCACCCGTTGCCATTGGTACCTCCTCGGTATGAGCTGCAAGGCCTTTTGAGGTACTTCTTTTCTTTTTAACTCCTTGTAACTCTCTCTCTCTCTCTCTCTCTCTCTATATATATATATATATATATATATATATATATATATTTATAATATATATATATATATATATATATATATATATATATATATATATATATATATATATATATATATATATATAGTGACCGATCAAATGATGTACAAGTTACGGATGGCCTTAAATCATGCAAACTAGCTTCTAGAATGCGAGTGAATATTCCTTTTTTTAAAAAGCTGTGTTCATATTTTCACTTTTTAATTGAATTTAAACTGTGGTGTATTTTAATTTTTTTTCAATTTCTATTTGTTTTCCAGAGTTTACCACGATTTAACCTTACCCTTCGTCATACGCATTCAATTGAACTAGCCGGGGAATCAATTAACCTAACGAGGTATTAATTTAACCTAACGCTGTTTGAGCGTCTCTTTCTCTCTCCCTACAGAGAGAGATTAGGTTTATAATGAACCACTTCAATAATACGAACCTCCCGTGGTTCGAAAGGTTTTTGAGACTTCACCTTGTCCTTGTAACTCCCTGTAACTACTTGTAACTCTTCTCTCTTTATCTTCCTATATATATATATATATATATGTATATATACATATATATATAAGGCATATATAATTTATATATATATATATATATATAATTATAATATATATATATGTGTGTGTGTGTGTGTGTGCGTGTGTATGAAATATTTTAAAAAGTGAAAAAATGTGGAAGGGAAATAATTTGGGGTCCTAAAACGGACATATTTTTTCTGTTAATTCGAATTTAATCGATCCGAAGCTAATCTAACCCCAACTTTTCCTTTGGACGAAGTTCTGATTTCAGTCGAATCTTGTGTCGAATTACAAAAATTGGTGCAATCAATTAATCTAACAGGGTACTCAATTATCCTAACCGTTATTTGATCGGTTACCCTTGCAGTTTAAGCGTCTCTCTCTCTTTCTCTCCCCCAAGAGAGAGATTAGGTTTAAAATGAACCAGTTCCATAACACGAACCTCTCTGAGTTGGTCGAAAGGTTTTTGATGCTTCACCTTGTGCTTGTAACTCCTTGTAATTTCAGGTAACTCTTTCTCTCTTTGTATATATATAAGGCATATATACAAGGCCATTCTAAACAGACGCAACAGTTTAAATTGCTTATATTTCGTAATATTTTTAACGTACAGGAATGATTTTTTTATTAGATTACAGCGTACACCTGGGATTTGTTACCGCTTAGGCCTAGTAGCCTAAGGCGCTAGGCGAACGACTCTTGTAGCCTTAAATGAATATTTTGACGATCGCGTCATCTCGAATCGCTTCCCTGAACGTTTTGCCTGTGGATGGTCTTGGCCACCATATTCTCCGGATCTCAACCCATGTGATTATTTTTTATGGCGATATCTGAAAAATAATGTTTACAGAAACAATCCTCTCACAATTAGTGAGCTGCAAGAGGAAATTTCATCTGTTGTCAGCACAATCAGTCATGACGTTCTACGCACAGTACTTGCCAACTTTCAACGTCGACTGCAAATGGTTTTGGATGCCGGTGGTTCACACATTGAACATGTTTTTATTAAATAAAAACTCCCAATTGTACGCTGCAAACTAATACAAAAATCACTCCTGTATGTTAACAATATTACGAAATATAAGCAATTTAAACTGTTGCGTCTTTTTTGAATGGCCCCTGTATATATATATATATATATATATATATATATATATATATATATATGTGAGTGACCTGGTTACGTTAATTGTTTATTAGCTGACCTGGTAGGCTTTTAGAATTACTAATTGCATCGCTCTTCGCAAGTTATTATAGGTTAAATGTTTATGAGCTGAACGAGTAGGTTTTTAGAATTAGCTACTAATTGCATCGCTCTTTGCAAGTTATTATATATATATATATATATATATATATATGGTCTTCTGTGTGTATTTTTGGTGAAAAACAATTGCAAATTAATTATTTTTTATATATATGCTAATATGGCACTTATTTTACTTGATAGGCATTCATTTAACCTAACCGTGAAAATGGGTACCATGGTATACTTCAGAATAAATGTATGAACTACCCAAAAATAATTAAAAAAATTTTGCCTACATCCTTGTCCTTTCTCCTTAAAGGACCGATGAGGAGCTCGTTCGTCTTATAGAAACTTTTCGTATTAGTTTTGAAGGAACTCAAGTCTGGACAGTGACCTGAATAGGGAGGTAGAAGTTTTGCAGCACACCCGGTTCAATGATTGTCGTATCATCCACGAAGTATTGCGAGTTTTTTATTTTTCTTGTGTGTTTCGGGATAAGAAGAACCAGTATATTTTCAACAATTTATTAAATGAAATGATAGAACCATGAGGAATGTTTTATAAAATAGTACATAATAGCTTTTATTGTATACAACACAATTTTACTTAATATGCTCTTCAATGTTTCTCACACATATAGGAGTGACATTGGTATCAATTTTTTTATACATTATATATTTATATCCAACTTAAATTAGTTGCAAAATTAGCATCCATTACATTTTAAATAAGCTACTGAGCATAAGACTCCTCCTTAAACGCTCCACAAACTAACATTATTGGAGACATTTTATATTTTACACAATATTGTTGCAATTACTCAAGTTATATATATATATATACGCGTAAAACTTCACACAATACACCAACTGCGTACAAACGGGAACCGATTTTTTATATATCTGCATATCAAAGCACCATTTCGTTTCGTATGCCACAAATCGAATAATTTTTTAAAAATTGTAAATTCCTTCCCATGGGCAAAATGGGAGACAGATGAAAGGTTCCAGACAATTTGAAGTATGTGCAATTGCTCGAGAAATTTTTACAATAATAGCGTCATTACAGGGGTGAACCCCCAGTGAGTTAAAATAGTACATTAATTCCATATTTTTAAAGTAGACGGTAATCCAGTGAAGTCCTTCACCTCCGCTAACATCCGTATTTAGGATAAGTGCATCGCATTGCCTCGTGGCTTGAAGCTTCGGTCACTATTCATAACTCTCTGGAGTGTATTCGCATCCATTTTTAAAGTCCCTGACTGTACTTTTAAACCTATCGATCTCTATTAGGGCTTGTGATTCGAGGTATTCTAGTACACTAATAGGCGCGTCTAGCGGTTTGGCGAATTCTAATCTGACAGATATTTTTGGACTTGTTTGTGCGTTTACACTAGCAGATAAGTCAGGGGTGATGTCAAACGGGTAAAGGTTCGATCGCTCGATGAATTCCTTCTGTGTTATGCTAATTCCTTACTTATCGCAAGTACCGGTAATATCTGCAATATTTCTATAAGCTCTCGAGCAAAGAGGGAACAGGCTTTTGATGAATAATCCGCTTCTAATGTACCCCCTAAGGCGACTCCATTGATGTATTTCGTTATATTTTTAAGGTCGAAATTTTCGAAATTAAAAAAGCTCTTTTTATATTTTCCATTCACAGAAACATGTTTCTACAGTCCAATTAATAACCGCTTAGGTAGAGATCCGAGGTTGACGTTTTCTATCTGCATCGATGCCAAACCTGCTGGCCCCGTATATAGTTTGAACTGTACTCTGTTAATTGGGTATTTTACTGTGGCATGTAGTAAATTTTTTTCAATTTCTAATTGTTTAGCCGAGTTTAATTTCACTCGGCGTACGCCAAGATATGTTTCCAAAACATGAATCACTATGGCCTTTGCGGTCTCTTCTTGGTCAGTCCCCAGATTTAAACATCTCAGGATTCGTACGAGTGAGCTTTATTTTCATATCGACCCCATTCACAAGCAGCTTCTCCTGAAGTGTGAAGTCTGTATGCAGACGACCAAAGCATTCACATATCTTCTTTTTAGAATTTTTAAATTTGTCCTTTGTACTGCTTTCGTCTTTAGCTTCATAATAACCCTCGGCAGTTAAAAAGGTGTCCTTCGCTACTTTTGAAAAGTTGAGCACATTTTCCAGATAGGCTCGTAGGTGATAGTAACCCGTTCCTGCCGAGATGTTGAATTGGTTTAAATACACGTCACACTGACTGAATATGGAGCGTAGAAAGTTTGTTTCTGGAAATACAGCGTATTTGTCTTCACAATCCGTTCCATCTGAATGTGCTATGCGCAGTTTAGCGTACGTGTGCACACAGCCTGAATCAAAAAAATAAGGGCCCGAGCTGGGGATCACGAACTCTATAGGGGCACTCGGTGAGCTGATGGTGTTTAACGGGTTAATCGTAATAAAGTCATTGTGCTCAATAGAAACTTGAGTTGTGGGTCATGTCAAACAGGGACAGCTCTAATTTACAACATTGTCAACTACACGGATGGAGAAAGAGGCCATGGCGAGTCAGAAATAGTGGCACCTCTCTCGACAAGTAGTAAACCTCCTATGATTCATGAGAGCAATGTCCTTAGCTTATGTTTCAGCTGATAAATTAGGGTGGACAAGTCATGTTGTGCTTCGTGAAAGTTGTCTCTTTGGAGGGCTGCTTCATGTTGGCCCTAGGTTATAATTTTGAACAGTCAGAGGGTTCAGAGTATGTGCAGGGGTTTCTTTGTTTAGGATTTCTTACTAGCAAAAGATCGGCGCTACGCGCCGATTTTGCTAGATCTGCGGTGCTTGGACCTTCGACCCAAACCGAATTGTAGGCCTACGGCGTATTTTATTTTGAACATCAATAGCCCTTTATCTGGATATCGTTCCCATTCCTCTCACCTTGGGCCTCAGTAATTGGGGTGCCTGTGGCCCTCCAATTACTGGCGAACCAATTATTCGGTCAATAAAACTACAGAAAAGAACGCAGCCATGAAAATCTAAAACTTCACAAATCTTGATACGATGAACTCGGATGTGAAGCTCAAGATTTTCATGACTGCGTTCTTTTCTATAGTTTTATTGACCAAATAATTGAACCGACAGTAATTGGGGGGGGTCGTAGGCCCCTAATTACTTGGGGGTTCAATTATTTGGTCAATAAAACTATAGTCATGAAAATCTTAAGCTTCACAAATATCGACACAACGTGAAGCTCAAGATTTTCATTGCTGCGTTCTTTTCTATAGTTTTATCGCGGTGCTGGGGCCCTCGGACCTAGTAATTGGTGGGGGGGGGGGCTGGTCACACATATATTTTCGTTCATTACTCATGATGCCCGATTAGGGTAATTAAATGGCCGGTTAGGTCAACTGAATGCCCGATTAGATTAATTGAATGCCCGGGTACGTTAATTGAATGCCCGGTTAGGTTAATTGTACACCCTTGACGATTGGTTAGGTTAAGTCATGATATTATCGTTAAAGCCAACGAAAATATCACGACTTAACCTAACCAATCGTCAAGGGCGTACAGATGACCTAACCTGGCATTCAATGAACCTAACCGGGTATTCAATAATTTTACCATAGGTTTCGTAATGATCTTGATGACGTCATTTAATGTTTTAAAATTAATTATTTAATTGTTATTTTCTTAATTACAGCGACAGGCATAATGATATTAGGATACCTGATAGAAATTTTGTAATATTTTAAAGTGGGGAAAATAAATAATTTTTTAAAAATGATCTTCAACTATAAAAGCGCATCTAATCAGATAACTTAATTAACGTATTTCTATGACAACTAAAAAATAGAATGATAAATCAATATCCTATCAAATTGTTTGTATACGTAAAATTATTTGTACAAAAGCCACAGTAATAAAACGCACAAAAGTCACGGTAAATAATTTCGAGTATGGCTCGTTTAACTGTAAACTCGTGTTATTAAATAAATTGCCCGTTTTTGTTTTTTTTAATTATGTATTTTTTGTAAATCGATAAAGAAATCTTTTGTGAATCGAGAAATGTTAAAATTATAACAATATCAAAATATTTTGTATAAAAATCATTGAATTTTAAAAATATCAAAATATTTGTATAAAAATCATTGAATTTTAAAAACGCATGTTTGTTTTTAGTTTTTTGCAAAAAGTTCGTTATGAATTTTAAAAATATATACTTTTTTTAAATTGAATCGATAAATAAATCTTTTGTGAATCGAATGATATTAAATGTTTAGTAAATATTGACTTTTTTGTGCCAAAATTCTGATTAAAAATGAAAAATTAAAAAAATGCGTGTATAGGCATGGGAAGAACTGTACCCCTAAAAGGGGGGAAGGAATTATGTTAGGGAATTTTTTTTAGCATGGGCAATGCACAATAAAAAGACGCATCGAATGGTGAAAATCGCATTGTTCTACACCAATTGTAGCGACCTGTAGGTGTGCGCAAAAAACTGTTACATATATATATATATATCTATATCTATATATAAGGCTTCATTTCTGAAATAGTATATTAGATACTAAATCAGCCGTAAGATTTGAGGTTTTTAAACTACCGTTTAAGTCTCTCACAACATCCTCGGGCGCACCATAACGACCGGGCCTAGTGCTACTACTGTAGTGTAATAGAGTGCCTCCCCACTCCGGGCGGCACGGATGGTTAAATCCCGAGTTACCCCGACCTTTTCACACTCGTCACGGTTTCTAAGAAACGTAAAAACGGCTTCTTTATAATCAGTACTTAAACAGATGGTGTCCAGCTGAATTTCGCATATTCCAACCTCATACGAATCACGACCCAATTCAATGGGCCCCATGGCGTTCTGTTACAAAGTTGACCAGGATGTTGTTAGGATGCACAGACAGAGAAGAAGAGGATGGGAATGTGACGTAGTAATGGTTAGGCGCCATGTTGCATACTATTTAAACTTCATTATTGCATCAGCTTTTATATAGGTGTTGAAGCTTTCTGGGTAACCTAACCATTTCATGAGGTACATTTTTCTCTTTCCTGAACCTTAGCTGCCTAAAATTGGTGCAATTTTAAACACTTTTTTTCTAAATTAAATGTCACTTTCTGCAACTCCTCGCCGTAAAAGCCTCCTGCAATTCCTTCTCCATTCAAATCTTCAACGTAATACAGCATTATCTCGTCATTAGGTCTCATAGCCAAAACTTTAAAAATCTCACGTGTCCAACCTTGCTCAAGTCCCTTTGCGAATTTATTACCCGAACGCGACAGCATTACGTAACCAATGATTTTGAAACGCGCAGAGCGTGGCGATGCTCTACGAATATCTCTTCTCACCTCACGCACGATGGTGTGAAAGGTTGTAGGATGAGGCCAACGAATCCAGAATATCTATATATCTGTATGTTTTTTATGTGTAAAATAGCGATGCATGCGTTCCTTTATGGTGCACTGAACTCTTTTAGCTAAAGAGGCCTTATGTATAGAATTGCTAGTGTAGTAGCTGATATTAAATTCTGTCATTATGTTCTGAAAAGCTAGGCCTATAATTCTTTCCCCATATCCGTAAAAAATAGCCAGGAATCCTGTCTTCTTTTAACATCAGCGTTTTGGTCACTTTAGCAACTGTTTCAGGCGATTTATTTTTAAGGGGAATTATCCACAGATATCTAGAGAATACATCTATTATGAATAGGATGTAGCGGTAGCCACCATTATATACTGAATATCTCTCAATATCTGTTAAATCCGCTTGCCAAATAGCGTCAATCGAAGCCACTGTTGTCTTGGCTGTTTTAAACCTTTTTCTCACCAGCTTATGAAGTGTATAAGCATCCTGCTTCCGCAAAAACCTCTTACATCTTTTTTCCGTGCTCCCTCATTATAAACACCTCTTTACAGCCTATCAACGCCCCCGTAGGAGGCTGGGCTAGAAATGTCATAATGTTTTCTTAATATGTTAGCCGTTTCTTAATATGAGTACCGTGAAGAAATAAACACCATCAAACTTTCAATGGTGTTAGATCCTCTCAGATGCGGTGATAGCTTGTTCGGTGGGGGTACAAATTCCTTGAAGCTATACTTTTCGCCTGCGGAGGGCGTGAAACTCCATTACTTCTGTTCTATATATCCCTACGTGATGAAGGACAATCCGTACCCTGTAAGAGCACCTGAAAAACTGGTGGGACCCGCCTTTCCCACCATCGAAAAGTTCTCAGTAAATTTGAACGAGAACTATTTCAGTCTTTCTTTTGTAGATTTGCTCCCCCCCTCGCGACTTATGGATGCCGATCTTACCCGTCGCTATAGACCACAAGCTCATGTTTCCCTTGTGCGTGAAATGCGCAGAGGAGAACAATAGGACCTGTAGTCACACATTCAACGAGCGGAAGATAAGAGGTGTGTATACAAGCACTGAGCTGTCCCTAGCCGTTCGCCACGACTTCGGAATATTGAAGATATATGAGTTGTGGAGGTTTCAGAACCTCCCCAACCTTTTCACGCCATATATAAACACTTCTTTGAGGGATAAGGTAGAATCATCAGGGTATCCGCGAGGAGTTGAGACCTAAAATGAAAAATCAGTGTATATTCAGCGCTACCGTGATCGTGAAGGGTTACAACTTGACCGGGCTCAAATTGTAAAGAACCCGGGCAAGCGACTTAGTGCAAAGTTGAGTCTAAATAGTCTTTGGGGAAAATTTGCACATAATACAGGCAAGGGGAATGTTCATCTAGCGCAAAGTTATAACGAGGTGTGGGATTATGCCAACGCTCACGATAAAGTGGTCGTAGGTAATACGTACATAATAAAGTACATTACCGAATTGGCTACAGATACATTAAGTGTTACAAACATACCTGTAGCCAGCTTCACAACCGCATGCGTTCGTATCAAACTTTCGGGACTACTGCATTCTCTTGAGCGGACGGTTCTGTACGCAGAAACAGATAGTGTGATATTCACAGAGAGGGAGGCTGAATACATGCCGCCTATTGGGGAATTCCTCGGAGAGTTGTTTGATGAGATCAAGGGAGAGTATGGTGATAGTGCATACGCTGATTCTTTTGTATCAACAGGTCCAAAAACGTATGGGGTACGGGTGAGGGTGGGAGAAGAGATGAAATATATCGTGAAGGAGAAGGACATCACGCTTAACCAGGCGAACCGACGGATCGTTAACTTTGACTCGCTGAAGGAGCTAGTATGCTTAGAAGATGAGGGTGACCAACCACCCCAACTGACTGTAGGGACCCACAATTTTCGGGCACAGAAACTGGGGGGCGTGGAGGAACTTAGGGGTACGAAAGTGTGTCGTAACACGTATAGGAAACTTTACCAGACACCTTGCACTTACGAAACCGTACCCAAAGGGTACCAAAGACTGTGGTTGTTTTGTTATATATATATATATATATATATATATATATATGTATATATGTGTGTGTGTGTGTGTGTGTACACACATATATATATATATATATATATATATATATATATATATAGATATATATATATGTTTGTCTATTTACTTGTTAATGATATGTTTGTTTATTTATTACGCGTATTTGAGTATATTCCATGAATTAGAGACTACTTATTTGTTGATGATGTTTATTTATTTAAAATAAATCGTTTCATTTTCTTCTTCTTGTGTGTGCGTGTGTGTGTATGTATGTATGTGTGTTTGTGTGTGCGTGTGCAGGAAAAGGTTAAGCACCGCCCACTGTATGACCGATCAAAGGGACCACGTGATTCCGGCCACTTGCTGATCATATCTCTGCCCTGCGTGCTCAATTGACCTTAACAAGCCCTGGATCTCAGACGTGTATTTTGATGAGTTCTCGCGAAGACGTTAAAAGTAATGGCTGCCTTTGATATTTCTTGTTCGACATTCATGAAGTGGCATTCCATAAAGTCTATAGATGTGAACACTCAAAGAATCCCTAGTCCTCCCTCCTTTATGGTTTTCAAGGTTATATTAAGCCGGGCGAAGCATGAGAAGCAGGAGGTTCAAATACTCTACGGTTATTCTGGGGCAAGCATTGCGGGCATTCGTAGCTCAAACGATGTAATGGACTATGTCATAGGACTAAGCTATGTAAAGGCGCACATACACCTCGAAGTGAAAGAAGCATCACGTGCAGAAGGGAAGCAACGGGTATGGGTGATGAGTCTTGATGAATGGTCTGACAAGTGTTATTATATCATGTTACATCACACCGAGTACGCATACCCTGCTTCTGAGAATGTAAATTTTGTTATCAGTGACATTCTAAAATATTTTTATCATTATTTTCCGGTTCCTGACGATTGGTCTAATGACGATTGGTCTAATACCGATTGGTCCATTTGGTATAATTGGTCTGAAGGACGATTGGTCCAATACCGATTGGTATAATTTGGTATAATTGGTCTAAAAGCGATTCGTCTAATACACCCGTTAACGTATATAAAATATAACTTGGTAATACTGTATATATAAACGAGAACGTATGACACCATTGTTGAGAACTTGGTAAGACGGAGAGAAAAGTTTTAACAAAAGATTAAAATTGAATTAGGTTATTTAAGATTCAGAACTAAAATCTTAAGTTATGAGCCACAGGTCATATGAAACATTTTATTGAAAACATGATAAGACGGAGAGAAAAGTTTTTAAAAAAGATTAAAATTGAATTAGGTTATTTAAGATTCAGAACTAAAATCTTAAATTATGAGCCACAGGTCATATGAAACATTTTATTGAAAACATGATAAGACGGACAGAAAAGTTTTTAAAAATGATTAAAATTGAATTAGGTTATTTAAGATTCAGAACTAAAATCTTAAGTTATGAGCCACAGCTCTTAGAAAATCTACAATACCATAACTATCTTTTTCATAAAACACTGTTAAAATTCTATCTTCGCGTTGAATATCTTTTTGCTTTAATTTAGTCTTTATTTCTCCTCGAATGATGCATTCTGTTTCATCTTCAACATGCTTCTGCTCTTTTTGCAATTCGTTAATAAGTTTGAAAATTCCAACATGAGCTGACCATATTAACACTTCCAAACGCCGACGCCATGCTTCTACTTTATTTTGCGTCCTTGGTATACCTTCAACTGGAATTGTGGGTTTCAGCTGTATTGGACCAATCGTCTTTTAGACCAATTATACTAATTGGTATTGGACCAATCGTCATTAGACCAATCGTCCTTTAGACCAATTATACCAAATGGACTAATCGGTATTGGACTAATTGGTATTGGACGAATCGTCATTAGACCAATCGTACCCAACCCATTATTTTCATATATATCATGATGAAGTTCGCAGTGAGGTTGTGGCTAAAGGTCTGTGTGAGTTTTTAATAGAGTTTATATACCTATAACCTACAAGTATCTTAAGTTTCAAGCCATTTTATTTCCTGGTGTGTTAACAAATGAAACTCGGAAAATTACACTCGAAATTAAGTTTCCTCAATGAAAGTACTTGTCAAACGTAGCGTGCCACAAGCTCAGTTCTGGGATCCACTGTTATTTTATTATATATAAATGAACTTCCACGTTCAATTGATATTCTGAACTTCATAATGTTTGCAGATGATACAGCTGTGTCTTTTTCTTGCAAAGATGTTAATTCAGCTAAAAATATATTTAATAGGTATTATTATTATTTTATTATTATTATCATATAGATAGATAGTTTTATTATCCAGTAAACGATTGAAACAAGTGCTTTCCTGGATATATATATATATATATATATATATTAAGGAATAACGATATTAAGGAATAACTGGGAAGATGGGGATATATAAACGATGCATGTGTGCTTCAATAAATAAATAAATATAGATATATATATATATATATATATATATATATATATACTACGCCAAATAGCTGGTTATGCTTTCTATGCCAACTGGCTGCTTAAGCCAACTGGCTGATTTACACCTTCTAAGCCAAGTGCTGAGGCCAAGAGCTTTATTATGCGTCTGGATTTCCAGGCGAAATTAGGAAGTAGTGTAGGTACTGAGGAGGGCGTAAGAACGCTTCAGAACGATCTTGACAGATTGGGCGAATGGTCTGCTACTTGGCAGATGCCATTCAACTTGGACAAATGTAAGGTAATGCACATAGGTTATAAAAACCCGAAGACAGATTACTCTCTCTTGGGAAGGAATTTGACTGAGACCGATCTAGAGAAAAACTTAGGAGTCTATATCAGCAACGATCTGAAACCGTCGAAGCACTGTGCAGAAGTCGAAAAGAGGGCCTTAAAATTATTAGGTTATATTAAAAGACAGTTCCAGTTTCGGAACAAGGAGACTGTAATGTCTCTTTATAATTCTCTAGTCAGACCTCAACTGGAATGCTGTGCGCAGTTTTGGTCTCCATCCCTCAGGAAGGAAATAGAAAGGTTAGAAAGAGTAAAAGCAAGGGCTACAAAATTGATCCCTTCAATGAGAATGCAAAGCTACCAACGGAGATTGGAGCGCCTAAATCTGTTTAGCTTAGAGACGAGGCGGTTGCGGGGTCAGCTTATTCAAGTCTTCAAGATGCTCAAAGCAATAGACAGGGTAGATTACAGAAACTTATTCTCACTTAATGCCAATTCGACAAGAAATAATGGGTTTAAACTGGAACTAAAGACATTTAGGACCTCTGTCTGCGGAAATTTCTTTTCCTATAAAATAGTTAATATCTGGAACCAACTTCCCTCAGAGGTTGTTTCCAGTGAGAGTGTAAATGTGTTTAAAAATAGGCTAGACAAAGTACTGAATACTCTCATAGTTTAAGATTAAAACATAACAAAACTCAGCAGGAGTTCGCTTGCACGGTGTCTCTGTGAGCAAGCTAAATATAGAGCTATTTATATATTCTCCACTTTCCTGTAAAATTTCGTTGGCTACTTTTCCAGGGTCAAGGTATTTTCTTCAACCTTTTTCCGTACCTGCCTCTGGCAGGGAGGGAGCGGAGGGTGGGGAGAGAGCCTTCTACTTTTCTATCCAGTTTTCTACTACTGCTAGGATAGTTGAAAGAAAAATAAACTTGTTTAATAACAGGAACCTCCCAGAGTGGACCGAAAGGTCTTTGAGGCTTCCTCTTGTCCTTGTAACTCCTTGTAACTCTCTCTCTCTCTCTCTCTCTCTCTTTCTATATCTCTCTCTCTCTCCTAACGCGTAATGGCCTGACCAGCCCCCTGCGACCGTTCTTTGGTGACCAATTGATGGTGCTTGGCTGTACTGCTCTGAGGTGAGAGAGCTTTACTGCCCAGCTGGCTGCCAGGCCAGCGTAAAGTCTCGGGCGTAGACTCTGGGTCTGGTGGGATATCCCTTGAACACTGGATTCTAAGAGTTTGGCCGCTTGTGAGTGACTAGTAAGACTTAGTAAGGGGCTGCATCTCGCTGTCGCTCATGGCGGAAAATCCGTGATGCCTGCGTCGCGAGTGTTTGTCAGTTGGTAGCTGCGACACATTTGGGATTGTCCGGCCCTGGGGAGACCTTTGGTCGGTGCGGCAGCAACGAGAGGTGTAGTCTTCTGGAAGGGATGAACGTCACTTGCAAGTAGGTGGATGCGTCTACGCGCGGGATGAATTCACCCCCCCCCCTTTTTTATATACTGGTCAGAAAGTTTTTGATAGTTTTCATTGCTAGAACGCTTTATCTTATTCAGAGTATTCAGAAAAAAAAAAAGAGAGAAAATATGGCAGGGCCAGCTAAATTGAAAGCAGAATGCTTTAAATGTAAAGTTAATCATTGGTGCGTTGACTTCCCTGAAGGTAGTATCAGCGATATCACATCCCTTAGTGTATGTTTGTTTTGTAAACTTAGAGACAACCACGAAAAGGAAGTTAAAGAGCTAAAGGAATTAGTAAAAAAGCTTGAAGCTAGGGTCGTCGCACTGGAAATCCAACCCAGTGGACAAGATCAAACTAAAAACACACCAGCAGATTTAAACTGTAAGATTAAGCATCTAGAACAAAGCGTGGCACGCTTGGAAAACACTGTGACTATTCCAGAAAATAGAACGGAGGAACAAGAATTCAAATTGGTCAAAAATAAAAGACCCTCCAAACCAAAACCAAAACATAAGGATTTGGAACCCATTACCATCAAAAATAAGTTTCACTTACTTGCTGATGAGGAGGATGAATCCTTTTTAATTGGGGATTCTATGGTAAGGAATCAAGGGGACTTTTTCGGAGCAAGACGGGCGACCAAGAGAAAACTCCGATGTTTTCCGGGTGCCAAAAGCCAGATAATTAATAGGGAATTAGGCAAAATTAATATCAAGAATAAGAGTTGCCCTATCATTGTCCATGTTGGTGGCAATGACGTTTTTCTGGGAGGGACAGGAGGGCAGACAGAGCCCATTATAAAAGAATTTAAGAACCTAACTGACAAGGTTAGGGATAGGACAGACATGGGTATGGCCGTAGGAATTCTCCCTCGAATGCGTGCTAGTGATTATACTCTAAGTAAAGCCATTAGTATAAATAAAAGAGTTAAACGCATGTGTGAGGAAAAAGGCCTAAAGTTTGTCGATTTTTGGCCTACATTCTACGGAAATGGGGAATACTTTGGTTCGGACGGGATACATTTTAACCAGAAGGGGAAAAAGAAGTATGGTGATTTACTGAACATTAATTTGTATAATCTTTTTAAACTAGGACCCCCCAAACCAGCAATTGATCCTGCTCCCCAAACAGTTAAACCTACTCCCCCAGCAGTTAGTCCCCCTCCCCCAGCAGTTAGTCCCCCTCCCCCAGCAGTTAGTCACCCTCCCCTAGCAGTTAGCCACCCTCCCCCAGCAGTTAGCCACCCTCCCCCAGCAGGTAGTCACCCTCCCCCAGCAGGTAGTCACCCTCCCCCAGCAGGTAGTCACCCTCCCCCAGTAGTTAGTCCCCCTCCAACAGCAGGTAGTGACTCTCCTTCCACGTTGGAGGGGGCTCAGGCTCCTGCGGAGATTGTCCCCTCGTTAGTGAGGGGCTCTTCAACTCCCGACAGCCCGGCTGTTCGGGAAACGGGTCGTGCTAGGGGGCGGTCAGAATAGGGGAAGCTCCCTCCGTGCAATGCTTTTTAATGCTAGGTCGATCAGGAACAAGTTTTGCGAGCTACGGGCGCTCTTAGCATCAGAATACCAGGATATCGTTGCTATCACCGAGTCCTGGATTCATACTGATCGTAGGGACTACGTTGGGGAGTTCGAAATTCCCGGTATAGAATGTTTCGCAAAGACCGCACCCGTGGGGAGGGTGGGGTACTAATATACGTCAGAGACACGTTGAGTCCGGTTGACTGCCAGTTCCGGTCGGAACGGGAGCTGCTTGGCGTCGATCTGAACGTGGGAGGGACGAACTATAGGTTAATCTTGGTGTACAGACCTCCGCATCTCCTCCTCGAGGAGGATACAGCCCTGTACACCGAATCAGTAGCCTGCTAGGGGATAGGGTGTGTGTAGTTTTAGGAGACTTCAACTGTCGCGGTATAAAGTGGGAAAACAGGAGTGCCGATGCTGAAGGGAGGAGGCTAGTTGACTTTGCTGATGAGAACTTCCTCACTCAGTGGGTCAACGAGCCTACACGAGGCGAAAGCGTTCTAGACTTAGTATTCACGACCGAAGACAACCTCGTCACTTGCCTCACCGTTGACGAATCATTGGGCGGGAGTGATCACGGTCTTATTAGGTTCCGTGTGTGCGTCCGTCGGGTGAAGCGTAGTAACTCGAGAGGCAGTAAGCTCGATCTCCGGCGGGCGAACTTTGTTAGCCTCAGGGATAGCGTAGGAGAGATGGGGTTAGAGGTTGGTGGCGATGTTGAGGGAGTGTGGAGTGCATTCCGGGATGAGTTTATGGTGCTGCAGTCTGCTGCCATACCCTCAAAACCGGTCACCCCTGCTTCAACGCAGCCTAAGTGGTTCAATCGTGACATCGCTTCGGCTATCCGAAATAGGAAAGTAGCGTATAGGAGGCGAAGGCCAATCGTTCCCACGAGAACACTGAAGCGTATGTCCGCCTGTGTAGGGAAGTGAAGGCGAAGGTGCTGGCCTGGATAGTGTTATATGTACCGCGACAGTCGTTGCCGATAGAATAGACAAACTGAGCGCGTTTAAGGCTCCTGGGCCAGACCAGTTTCTCCCCAGAGTGTTGCGAGAAGTGCGCGACCAGGTGGCTCCCCACCTGACTACAGTCTTCAACAAATCGTTGGAGATGGGCCAGGTGCCTGGTGACTGGAGGGAAGCCAACGTGACCCCTATCTTTAAGAAAGGGGATCACGAAAGTCCAGGGAACTATCGTCCTATTAGTCTCACTTCAGTTGTAGGTAAATTATTAGAAGGGATAATAGCAGATAGGATCGTTGACCATTTGGATTCCTACAAGCTGCTTGGGGACTCCCAACATGGGTTTAGACGGCATAGGTCGTGTCTCACCAACTTGCTCGAGTTTTTCCACGTCATGTTGAGTGAGTACGATAAGAGTAGGGCGAATGATATACTTTATCTCGACTTTCAGAAAGCCTTTGATAAGGTACCTCACCGCCGGCTAATGGCGAAAGTGCGAGCGCTGGGTATCGGTGGGGAAATAGGTAGGTGGATTGAAAACTGGCTGAGGAATAGGCGGCAGAGGGTGGTAATTAAAGGGGCTAGTTCGGGTTGGGCCTCGGTCACTAGTGGGGTTCCTCAGGGTTCCGTTTTGGGGCCACTGTTGTTTATCATTTACATAAATGATATCGACGGTGGCATCGTCAGTCGGATCGCCAAATTCGCTGATGACACCAAGCTTGGGGCCAATGTTGGGACGCCCGAAGCGATCGAGGAACTGCGTGCGGACCTAGGTAGGATAGGAGAGTGGTCCGAAAAATGGCAAATGCCGTTTAACTTGGGTAAATGCAAAGTGATGCACATTGGCTACGCCAATCCCAAGTCGGACTACTCGATGTTGGGTAGTAATATCGAGGTGACTGATTTAGAAAAGGACTTGGGTGTGCTGATTAGCAGCGATCTTAAGTTTACGAAACAGTGTGTAGAGGTGGAAAAGAAAGCCCAGAAACTATTGGGTTATATCAGGAGGCAATTTCAGTTTCGGAACAAGGAGATTGTGCTCTCACTGTACATTTCCCTTGTTCGGCCGCACCTGGAGTATGCTGTGCAGTTCTGGTCGCCCACCCTCAGGAAAGATATTGAGAGGCTGGAGCGAGTGCAGGCGAGGGCCACAAAGTTAATCCCTTCCGTTAGACATATGGGCTACAATCGACGGTTACGCGACCTGAACTTGTTTTCGCTTGAAACTCGGAGGCTGCGCGGTCAACTGATCGAGGTTTTCAAGCTCTTACGCGGGTTCAACGATGTCGATTTTAGAAGTATGTTTAGTTTAAATGATAACCCAACTCGCAACAATGGTTGGAAGTTGGATTTGAAACGGTTTAGGACTAGTGTGTGTGGGAATTACTTTACGTATAAGATCTGTGACACATGGAACAGGTTACCTTCGGAAGTTGTGAACAGTTCCTCTGTGGATCAGTTCAAGAAAAGGGTAGACCAAATCTTGCACACTATTTGAGTATGTACAAAATTTTCCCTGGCACCCGTTGCCATTGGTACCTCCTCGGTATGGGCCGCAAGGCCTTTTGAGGTACTTCTTTTCCTTGTAACTCCTTGTAACTCTCTCTCTCTCTCTCTCTCTCTCTCTCTCTCTTTCTATCTCTCTCTCTATATCTCTCTCTATCTATCTCTCTCTCTATCTATCTATCTATCTATCTCTCTCTATCTCTCTCTCGGAACAAGGAGATTGTGCTCTCTCTGTACAATTCCCTGGTTCGGCAGCACCTGTAGTATGCCGTGCAGTTCTGGTCGCCCACCCTCAGGAAAGATATTGAGAGGCTGGAGCGAGTGCAGGCGAGGGCCACAAAGTTAATCCCTTCCGTTAGGCATATGGGCTACAATCGACGCTGACGCGCCCTGAACTTGTTTTCGCTTGAAACTCGGAGGCTGCGCGGTCAACTGATCGAGGTTTTCAAGCTCTTACGCGGGTTCAACGATATCGATTTTGGAAGTATGTTTAGTTTAAATGATAACCCAACTCGCAACAATGGTTGGAAGTTGGATTTGAAACGGTTTAGGACTAGTGTGTGTGGGAATTACTTTACGTAAAGATCTGTGACACATGGAACAGGTTACCTTCAGAAGTTGTGAACAGTTCCTCTGTGGATCAGTTCAAGAAAAGGGTAGACCAAATCTTGCACACTATTTGAGTGTGTAGAAAATTTTCCTGGCACTCTTTGCCATTGGTACCTCCTCAGTATGGGCCGCAAGGCCTTTTGAGGTACTTCTTTTCCTTGTAACTCCTTGTAACTCTCTCTCTCTCTCTCTCTCTCTCTCTCTCTCTCTCTCTCTCTCTCTCTCTCTCTTAGGTCAGGTTTGGATGGCAGCTTTGCGGATTCCCCTTGCTTGGATCTTCCTTTATTTTTGTGGCACTGGCGCCCTGTGGGAAGGGGGAGGTGGTTAACACCTTGCAACAAGGGTGGGTGGGGGTGGCACTGGCACTCATATGATCAACATTTCATGCAATTGCACTATACCATTTTGCACATACTACTTCTTCAACCACTCACTGTAACCTTGGTTTAGCTTCCCCCCGAATCGTTCATTCTGACGAAGGTCAAGCTTGACACACCACCTTAGACCTTCAGTTTAACGTGGAATCCGAACCACGCTCCACCACCTGCCTAGCGTCTTAACCACTAGAATACCAAGGGTACCCATTTATCTACCAACTAATTTTTTTTTATTGTGTGGAAAGGTGAACAGTTGGGTTTGCTGCGTGCCACCTGCTATCACCAGATCTCGATCCCGGGGCCGATGGATTCGTAGTCAGCGATGCTAACCACTACACCACCACTCGGATCATTTTTCAATTTCTTTTTATGCAGTGAATCTTAATGGTTTTGATTGTGTGTCATCTGCCGAGGCTGTTCTAACTGTATCACTGAAAAGGGATTATTTTCAACATCATATAATAATATTTAAGTTATATTAATAACAGAAATCTATCAAAACAAAGTGTTGAGAAAGTCAAATATTATAGGGAAAGATAACGGACTACAATTTGTTTATTTCTATAATGGGTACCCTGTAAATTGTATAAGCGCAATAATTTATTTTACATGAATTGGCAAGTGAATATTAATTTTTTTTTTGTGTACTGCAAACACTTTAAAGAAGTTAATTAACTCAGTGTCATAAGTTAACTTTAATGACATCAATTTTATTTTATATTCTTGTGGGTTTTTCCAAGTATTAAGTAATTTTAAGGCTTTAAGAAGTAAGTTTTTAAAAGGCGAAAGCAGTTTGAATATCAGATAAGTTACTTATGTAGAAAGAACACCTAAAGAGTTTTGACCAAAGGAAATAGACACCATTATGTTTGTCCTCATGAACAAATAGCAAAGATCATCGATGGAATGCCAAAACATGTTTCAGTTTTACAAAATGCTAAGGGGAAACTACAGTAACACGATTCTAAATATATTGATTGATTAAATCTGCTGTTACTTATTGACTTTTATTATCAAATTAAAAAAAAACTATGGAAAAAACCAAAGGTGTCTATTTACTTTGTCAACCCTCTGTATATACAAAGAAACAGTAACCTAACTGTAACAGTAACCTTATAGGCAGTAGTATGCCCATATTTTCTCTTTACAAATTCAACTGAAAGTGAATTGAAATTGTAAAGATAACACCGCTCTGCAGTTTTTCATGTTTCCAAACGTGATGATGTTTTTAACCCATTTTCAACGCTGATTTCGAAAATGGAAACCGTTTTTGGCTATCATGTATGGTTTTGTTGGAAACAGCCAATGTCCGTTTTTTAAATTTTGCTTCAGAAATATGTAGGAATATATAGCACCGCACGTGTATTCATATGTAATTCATCAAATCGGATCATCTTTAACCAACCGCTAGAGGTTGGCGTGGCTAGTTGGCAATCCTGTTTGGAGCTAACCACGTGTCGCCATCTGCCACCGCTGGCGACAACGCCATTTTTGTCTGTTCAGTTGCGTTGTCGGTGCAATAGTGTTAACAAGTCGCTGTTTGATGTTAATGTGATACTTATTGTACGTCTGCAAACATGACGTCACGCGGGTGTGTCAATAATCCTGACATATTTTGTTACGTCTGTGGTAGCTATGTTGTACAAAAGCAAAGACAGAACATCACAACATTTGTGAAAAAGACGTATTTTGCATAGTTTGGAATTAAATTGGGAGATCAAGAGAAGTCATGGGCACCCCATAAAGTATGTCGTGCGTGTGTTGAAGATTTAAGATTGTGGAAGAATGTAAAGTAAAAAGCCATGCCGTTTGGAATTCCTATGGTATGGAGGGAACCTCGAAATCACGGGAATGACTACTAGTTTTGTTCGATAACAGTCGAGAGTTATAATGCAAAAAACAAAGGAGGTATTGTTTTCCTAATATTCCATCTGCAATTAGACCAGTGCCACATGGATTCGAACTGCCGGTACCCTCTCCACCAGATGTTTTGGAGAACGTGCCATCAGACCCTGAACGTGACGTACCTGGTCCAGAGGAAGAAACGGACAATTATCAACTGGAAATTCGTGATTGTGCACCACAACTGTTCACACAAAGTGAGCTTCATGATCTGGTGAGAGATTTAAATCTACCAAAAAGTTCGGCAGAGCTTATGGGATCTAGACTAAAAGCCAAGAATCTGCTTTCTACAAGTACTGTTTTTTCATGGTAGAGACATCGTGAACAAGAATTAGTTCCCTGTTTCTCTGAAGAGGACTCAGTGGTATATTGTAATAACATTTGTGCATTAATAAACTACTTTGAAATTGTCCACCGAGTAATATATATATATATATATATATATATATATATATATATATGAATAGAAACGACGTAAATAAGGAGCGTCTCTGCACACGGGGAAGAGAAATAACGAATAAATGAAAATGAGGCGAACTGCCCGGGCGGTTCGCCTCATTTTTCATTTATTCGTTATTTCTCTTCCCCGTGTGCAGAGACGCTCCTTATTTACTCGTTTCTATTCATTTATATACTGCGTGGTCATTGCACTTAAATGCATATATATATATATATATATATATATATATATATTAGTGATGTAGGTCACATCCGCATCCGCATCCGCGGAACATCCGCACATTTTATCGCATCCGCATCCGCGTCCGCATCCGCACTTTGGACTGCGGATGTCGTGCGGATGTGGACCGTTGAGATAAAACGTCATTAATAAGCGGAAATTATCAAATTCTACTATATTAATAGAACTAGTTCATTGTGCGCAAAAGTGATGCAAGCGACAAGACGAGAGGCTGTTCTTGTATGAAGTTACTCTCTTGCAACCTACTTAGATCCACGTTACAAAGCTAAGTTATTTTCACCTAGTACATTAGAACGAGTTAAATCATCACTTGGCAAAGCAGTTGAAGAGCTTCAATCTCTTGAATCTGTCGCTTCGCCACCCACCAAAAGAATAAAAGTTTCAGTGACAGAACCAACACCTTCAACAAGCAAATCTATCACAGAATCTGTCTCTCAGTTTCTTGAGTCAAGCAGCAATGACGAGACCTACGCGATGTCAAAAGATGTAGTAAAAATGATCGAGAGCTATCACCAAGAAAAACGCCTGGCTGCATGTGACAATCCTATTAGTTGGTGGAAAAATACGCAGAATATCTATCCATACTTGAGTAAACTTGCAAGGAAACATTTAGCCTGTCCTCCAACAAACGTACCAAGCGAGAGATTATTTAGCAGTGCTGGATTAATATATGATGAAAAGAGAAACAGACTGGCAGCAGAAAAGGCAGAAAAGTTAATGTTCCTTAAGCATAACCTTCCTATAATTAAGTTTGAACATTAAACGATGAACATCTTAGTTTACTTTATTTTAATTACTCATTTCTAAATATGCCTAATAAAACTTTAAACTTAATATAAATAGTTATCAAGCTAATTAAAGATCTCTTTCTATAAGGGTGGAGGTTGGGGAAAGAGGTCGGTGGGGTGCATTTGAGTTGGGTTCACGTCCCGCATCCTAGTAACACAATTATGGTTTCTAATTGTGGCTGAAACTCAACAAAATATAACGAATTTATTTGCAGACGAATTCACCAATTAATTTCTATATTAGTTAGATGCTTGATATTATTTTATATGTTCAGAGAAAAGTACAGCAATTATTGTACAATTAATCAATTATACTACATTATAGCTACAGCTCTCTCTATATAATAACTTATTATATACGTTAAACACAACAAATCTCGAATATATCCTAAAAAATAACGAAAATGTAGACATCCGCATCCGCATCCGCAGATGTTGAAATCAAACATCCTCATCCGCATCCGCATCCGCGGATGTGAAAAAAATGACATCCGCTACATCACTAATATATATATATATATATATATATATATATATATTGCGACATCCTATATATCTCTATTGATATTGCAATAATCTTAACATGCATGAAGAATACAAAGTTTTGAATAAGGTGAAGTTTTGGGGTCGATCAATCTTCTTTGTAATACTGAAGGTCATGTAATGGAGGGGATCTTCTTTACGCGGAATCCGAACCATGGGTCGGTACATCATCTGAACGCAGAGGACTGTCACCCATCCATCTACTACCCAGACCCACTGTCGCTCAACTCTGCTGATCTAAGAGTATATATACTATATATTAATATATATATATAATATATATATATATATACACACACATTTATATCTCCAGGACGGTCTTAGTATATATCACCTCTTTATGCGTGGGTAATCCTCCTTAGCATGAAAACACAACGCTCATTCAGTAATATATAGCCTTTAAAATTCCGTCACATTAAGAAAAAGTAATCCGTCCGTTCACTCTACTGTAACACGTCACAAATGGGTTGACAACAAACGAACGAAAAAGAATTGTCCTGATTTTACATTCTGTTTATATTTTATTTAAACTATTTATTATATATTTTTGTTCATTTTTTTATATATAAGCATTTATTCGGCTTATATTTTTTCCTTATACTTGGATAATCAAGTAAACACGGGAAGTTTGCTATGAAGGAAGCAACATCAATTTATATTAGCTGCAAAGCCCATCAATTTAAACCGGGTTTTTTAACGATTTTAGGGTTGGGGAGTGCAGTTTGAACAATGATCTATTACTGTATTTTTCTCGCTTATGTGTAACTTTGGTATAAAGAGCAAATTGTTTCAAATATGTTGCACTATCATCAATACACACACACACACACACACACACACACACAAACGCGCGCGTGCGCACATATGTTGGGATCGTAAAATCTGGATTTATTAGTAAATATAAAATAAGAATTCATAATGTATAAATGTAAATTAGGTTTAATAGATAGATTGTAAAAGGTTGGAAATGGGCCTATTCTTAATTTAAACAAGAGTACGTAACATGAACCACGAAGCCAGAATATAGGTTCAGGTTTGCTCACACCTGTCAGGTAGTTTAACCAACCAGGCATAGGTTTGTTCATCACCCACCTCTAGTCTTGTCCAATCATGTCCTTAAAGACAAATTAGTTTGCAAATAATATCAGTTCTATATAAGTAAGCGATTTAATATCAGAAAATAGGGCAATAAAGTTAGTGGAATGTTGTAGAATAGGTGGGAAATCCTAAAAACTATCGAAATCATGTTTTAATTTCTGTTTCTTAAGTTGTAGGTGCAAAAATAAATATACTGAAGATCAGGTGTAAAGCGCGAATGGAATAGTGAAATCTATGCGATGAAAAAGGCAACGCATCACCGGAGGGAGAGAGAGGAGTCAAGAGAGTCAGACAGAGTCGTTGGAAGCAATTTGTCCATCTTAATTGTTTTGCTCTCCCTTGTTAATGTTTTTCAATTTCTCTAATCAAGCCCGTGGGAAGTAGGGTTTCTATTTAATATGAATTAAGAACAGTAAATTCAATGCATTACCCGATAGGGCCAACGCCATAAAATCTTCTATCCGCGGCCCTAGGTTTATTATACATATCGCGGAAGGCTTATCATATGATATAGCATAAGTGTAGAGTTAGAGTAATCTGTCAACATAAGATTAAAAGTATAAAAATGTTGGTGTTTCATAATAAAACAATTTATATTACTCTTCAAAATTAAATTCATTAGTTTAATAATACAATTCGATAAATAATCTTAATTTACTAAGTTGTGGACCAGTGGGAAAAATTGAACTAATAGTTAAAGCATCATTGGTCACGTGTGGGTATGTTGTCGTCGCATACCAACCCACGGACGAGTCAATGGACGGTTTACCACAACACCTGGAAACCCCGAACCCTTCACACACACACACACACACACACACATATAATATATATATATATATATACGAGGGCCACTCATAATATTTTGCCCCATCAATTTTTTTCTTTCCAAATTTCCTTCTAAGTTCCAGAAATTTTGTACACAAGTAGTTACATACTTTTTTTACAAGTTTTTATTTTTCCACATAGTCTCCATCCTTTTCTACGGCTTACCTCCACTTCGAAACAAGGGCCTTTATTCCTTGCTGATAAAAGTCCGCTCGGTTCCGCTGGAGCCACCTCTTAACCTCCTCAACACCCTCATCGTCACTCTGAAACTTTCTTTCACGAATAGCATCCTTCATTGACCCAAACAAATGGAAGTCTGAAGGTGCCAGATCCGCTCTGTATGGAGGGTGGGGTAACACAGTCAAGCGCATTTTTGTGATGGCTTCTCTTGTTTGCAAATTTTTGTGTCGTGTTGCATTATTATGCAAAAGAAGGATGTCTTCCAGTTTTCTCTCCGGTCGAACTCATTTTATACGTCTCTGGAGTCTCTGTAGGGTAGCATAACCTTTCCTGCAGAGGGAGCCATTTTGAGCGTTTTTTTCCGTGGGGAGTCTGCGTGATGCCACTCCATGGATTGGTGTTTTGTATCAGGTTCTAAGTGGTGTACCCAAGTCTCATCATCCCCAGTCACAATTCGAGAAAGGAAGTCAGTAGTATAGCCGCAAAAGGGTAGAGTGCAAGAATGTTGCAAGTGATTACGTAATATTGCAAATGGGTGGGGTTGTTGCAAAGGGGGTGGGTTTCTTGCAAAGGGGGTGGGGTTGTTGCAAGGGGTGTGGGTGTTGCAAAGGGGGGTGGGGGTGTTGCAAAAAAGAAAAAAAAGAGTACTGGCCTTTGTTGCCAACCGGGGTTGCAAGGGGCATGCAACTTGGAGGTGGAGTTCTCCCCCAAGCTATTCCCCCCAAAGGGCCAGAGAGAAAGGAGGAGAGAAAAGAGGAGAGGTGTTCACCTGGCAGGAGCCAAGTGCATATTAAGACTTCAGCCGAGTAGGCGTTGTTTTATAGGCTCCTAATCAGCCAGTTGGCTGAGCCAAGGGGGGAGGGGTACACCTGAAGGAGAGAGAGAGAGAGAGAGACACCTGAAGGAGAGATAGAGAGAGAGAGTAGTGGCCTTTGATTGCAAGGCATGCAACTTGGAGGCGGAGTTCTTCCCCAAGTTATTTTCGTTTACCTAACCTAAGAGGCCTCTAAGGGGTTTTACCAAAGGGCCAGAAAGAGAAGGACCAGAGGTCCTTGCTCGGCTGGGAGCCGAGCTTGAATGACTCCGTCAGTCGTCTCTCTCGGTCTTTTTAAACCTCTATTCTGGCTGAGTTGCCAGATAGCGCAATGTATTCCAGATAGCGCCATGTGTCCCAGATAGCAAAACCATATATTAATCATCCATTTAAATAGTGTACCACAATATATATGACGGTAGTTAATCCAATTAAATTCTGTTTATTAAATAATAATTTTTACACACTTAATTTTTATTATAAATATTTAAGTCACGAATAACGAAAATTTACGAAACAATTCATTTAAAACTTGAAATTAGCCAAAACACAATCCGACGAAACAAATAACGTAGTTAGCCTACACATAATTCAGCCAACCATAGAAAACAGAATTATAGAAAACCAATTAGGTTTTTATGGATAACTAGTTTATCTTGACATAAGTTTACTATAATTATATATATACAGTCTTTTAAACATCTTGTGATATATATATATTATATATATATATTGTTTTCTTTATTTAAAACAAGTTTGAAATGTATTTACTTTGCAAGCAACATGAGCAAAATTAAACGATAAATATTTTATAATTTTTAAGATAGATAAATAGATATATATAGTGTTTCACTATAGATGTATAGATGTATATGGTGTTTTACAATAGATGTATATAGTGTTTAACGATTAGAATCAAATATAACATTAACTTGAACTTCATTAAACTTGAAATTAGCCAAAACACAATCCGACGAAACAAATAACGTAGTTAGCCTACACATAATTCAGCCAACCATAGAAAACAGAATTATAGAAAACCAATTATGTTTTTATGGATAACTAGTTTATTTTGACATAAGTTAACTATAATTATATATATACACATTCTTTTAAACATCTTATGATAGGTATATATATATATATTATTTATTTTTTCTTTATTTAAAACAAGTTTGAAATGTATTTACTTTGCAAGCAACATGAGCAAAATTAAACGATAAATATTTTATAATTTTTTAAGATAGATAAATAGATATATATAGTGTTTCACTATAGATGTATAGATGTATATAGTGTTTTACAATAGATGTATATAGTGTTTAACGATTAGAATCAAATATAACATTAACTTGAACTTCATTAAACTTGAAATTAGCCAAAACACAATCCGACGAAACAAATAACGTAGTTAGCCTACACATAATTCAGCCAACCATAGAAAACAGAATTATAGAAAACCAATTAGGTTTTTATGGATAACTAGTTTATCTTGACATAAGCTTACTATAATTATATATACACACATTCTTTTAAACATCTTATGATAGGTATATGTATATATATATATATATATATATATATAGTATTTATTTTTTCTTTATTTAAAACAAGTTTGAAATGTATTTACTTTGCAAGCAACATGAGGAAAATTAAACGATAAATATTTTATAATTTTTTAAGATAGATAAATAGATATATATATAGTGTTTCACTATAGATGTATAGATGTATATAGTGTTTTACAATAGATGTATATAGTGTTTAACGATTAGAATCAAATATAACATTAACTTGAACTTCATTAAACTTGAAATTGGCCAAAACACAATCCGACGAAACAAATAATTATATATATACATTCTTTTAAACATCTTATGATAGGTATACGTAAATATATATAATATATATATATATATATATATATATTATTTATTTTTTCTTTATTTAAAACAAGTTTGAAATGTATTTACTTTGCAAGCAACATGAGCAAAATTAAACGATAAATATTTTATAATTTTTTAAGATAGATAAATAGATATATAGTGTTTCACTATAGATGTATAGATGTATATAGTGTTTTACAATAGATGTATATAGTGTTTAACGATTAGAATCAAATATAACATTAACTTGAACTTCATTAAACTTGAAATTAGCCAAAACACAATCCGACGAAACAAATAACGTAGTTAGCCTACACATAATTCAGCCAACCATAGAAAACAGAATTATAGAAAACCAATTAGGTTTTTATGGATAACTAGTTTATCTTGACATAAGTTTACTATAATTATATATATACATTCTTTTAAACATCTTATGATAGGTATATGTAAATATATATATATATATTATTTATTTTTCATATTATAACATTTAATTTTATTTTAGTGTTTATTTATGCAGTGTTTAGTTAGCCTCTTCATTTAAACTATAACATTTATAGTGCTGCAGTTAAACCATCCTTAAAATGGCAGAGTTTGTGCCGAATTGGAAAGGTTTTCACGCCGCCTTAGACCCACAGTTTAACGTGGATTCAGATTTACATCTCGTCGATTGCTCACTATTTCATCGAGATAATTAGGACCTGCATTGTCTACATCGACTCCATCTGTGTTTATATATATATATATATATATATATATATATATATATATATATATATATATAGGGTTGACAAATATACACGATTATTATGATTCTTTCTCGAAAACTATGGGGGATAGAAAATTCTGAAACCTGAATCAGCATCAAAAGTTCTATAAGAAACACCAAATAGTTTTCGTTGTACCCTAGTGTAATTTCTCGCCGAATTGGAAATAACTTGTAAGTAAAAATATAATATAAGGGACTACCATAGAAATGTAAGTGTCTATAATTTATTCACAAGAAACACGATTTTATATATATATGTTACTCGTCCGATCCCGTTATAGCGGATTGGTACACGTCATAGCTCCACCCAGCTACACCGGCAGCCAATCACTACGAACATCTGGTCTTTTGGGGCGGAGCTTGGCGATTGTGCATATAAAAGGGGCTATTTTTCAGTTGGGAGTAACAGTAGCTATTTTCGCGTCAGTGAATAATCATTCCCTCCACCATGGACCTGTACGTCTCCCCAGACTTGTATGAAGAAAGTGACGCTGCAGCATTAACGACAATTAGTCTTTTTAACGCGATTGACCGTGATGAATTATTCCCAACGCAAACCGTAGAAGATATTTGCAGTGACGCTCCTTACAACCCGACGCAAGGGACTACCATAGAAATGTAAGTGTCTATAATTCGATTTTATATATATGGAGGGTTGTAGTATCTCGTCAAATAGATACTCGCCAAAAAATTTTTATGTCAATCAATGTTATTTGGTTTTACCTCTTATCCCCATTATGCTAAAATCGAAATTTTTTTATGGCAATCAATGTTATTCCTCGAACCAAAGATATCTTCACATAATGGGGATCTGTCTGTATACTCTGTATATGTTTTAAAAGAATGAACATTATTCCTTTAAGGTCCGATGAGGATTTGACACGTGTTATACAATCTTTTGAAGAATCTCGGAATACGGAGGATATACTGAACAGTCAGCAATGTCACACATCCACCACCACCATGGACCTGTACGTCTCCCCGGAATTGTATGAAGAAAGTGATACTGCAGCATTAACCGCAATTAGTCTTTTCAATGCGATTGACCGTGGCGAATTATTTCCAACGCAAACCGTTGAAGATATTTGCAGTGACGCTCCTTACAACCCGACGCAGGGGACTACCATAGAAATGTAAGTGTCTATAATTCGTTTTTATATATATATGGAGAGTTGTAGTATCTCGCCAAAAATTTTTTATGGCAATCAATGTTATTTGGTTATCCCCATTATGCTAAAATCGAAATTTTTTATGGCAATCAATGTTATTCCTCGAACCAAAGATATCTTCACATAATGGGGATCTGTCTGTATACTCTGTATATGTTTTAAAAGAATGAACATTATTCCTTTAAGGTCCGATGAGGATTTGACACGTGTTATACAATCTTTTGAAGAATCTCGGAATACGGAGGATATACTGATCAGTCAACAATGTCACACCGAAATAATGTAAGTGTTTTTCGATCTTTTTGGGATAAGAAGACAATATATTTTCATAAATTTATTAAATGAAAGAAATCAGTACAATAAACAACTACAGAATATATCGTTACAAATATACGAACAAAAACATTATAATATACAACGAGTACGTACAATTGGAAAACGGATTTTTATCTGTCTGCATACCATTTCATCGTTTCGGCGAGTGTGACACGGGTCAAATAAATTTAAAAAATTTATAAATTCTTTATCACTTGACATATGCATGAGAAATGAGACGCAGTACATTCCGCAAACATTAGTAAAATATCCTTGTATGCGAAATGGGTTCCATACAACTTCGGGAATATGTAACTGAGCGAGAAATTTTACAATAATAGGGTCACTCCAGGGTTGAGTACCGAGTGAATCAAAATAGTACAGGCGCTGTCTATTTTTAAAATAGACAGCGATCCAGTGAATCCCTTCATTACCGATGACATCTGTGTTCACAATAAGACTACCGCATTCTCGCGTACTTGGCAAACTCAATGTTTCATTCTTCGCAAACACGCCGATAAATTTGGAACGTGTGACTCGCTCCATTACTTTCTGAAGTGTATTAGCATCCATTTTAAAAGTCAGTGATAACGCTCCTAAATCTATCTACTTCTATTAGGGCTTGCGATTCGAGATATACTAGTACACTAATAGGAGCGTCTATAGGCTTGGCGAATTCCAGCCGCACTGAGATGTTTCCGCTCTGCTGTGGGGTTAAATGGGTATTTACGCTAGCAGATAAGTCAGGTGTAATGTCAAACGGATAAAGGTTAAATTGATCAATGAATTCTTCCTGCGTTACCCCATTACCAAGCTCATCACAATCACCTGCAATATGGGTCAGATTACTATAGGCTCTGGCACAAAGAGGTAACACAGCGTCTGATGAATAGTCCGTACCCATTGTTCCACCCAAAGCAGTGCCATTAACGTATAGAGTTATATTTTTAAGTCCGAAATTCTCGAATTTAAAGGCACTCTTTTTATATTTTCCATTCACCGAAGCGTGGTCCTGCATGCCGATTAATATCCTTTTAGGAAGATTTCCCAGGGCAATGTTTTCTATCTGCTTCGATGCCAACCCTGCAGGAACCGTATATAGTTTGATCTGCACTCTGTTAATAGGATATTTCACTGTAGCGTTTAGTAAATTTTTCTCAATTTCTAGTTGTTTTGGTGAACTTAATTTCACTCGCCGTACGCGGAGGTATGTGTCCATAATGTGAACCACAACGGGCTTTGCACCCTCTTCTTGATCCGCATCCAGATTTAAGCAGATCTCAGGACTCGTGCGGGTGAGCTTTATTTTCATATCCACCCCGTTCACAAGCAACTTCTCCTGGAAAGTGAAATCTGTGTGCAACCGTCCAAAACACTCGTATATTTTCTTTTTAGAATTTTTAAATTTGTCCTTTATACTATTTTCATCTTTAGTTTGATAATATCCCTCGCACTTAAAAAGGTAGCCTTCGCTTCTTTGGAAAAGTTGAGGACATTTTCCAGATAGGCTCGTAGATGATAGTACCCCGTGCCTGCCGATATGTTGGTCTGATTTAAATATACGTCACACTGGTTGAATATGGAGTGCAGAAAGTTTGTTTCAGGGTATACAGCATATTTGTCATCGCAGACCGTTCCATCAGAATGGGCTATACGTAGCTTAGCGTACATGTGCACACAGCTTGGATCAAAAAAGTAAGGACCTGAGCTGGGTATCACGAATTCTATAGGTGCACTCGGGGAACTAATTGTGTTTAAAGGGTTAATTGTAATAAAGTCACTGTGCTCAATAGAAACTTGGGTTGGAGGTAGCTCAAAAAGGGACAGCTCCGATTTACAGCATTGTGAACTACATGGGTGGATGAAGCGTGCCATGGCGAAATAGTGACTCCTCTCTCGACAAGTGGTAAACAAACTATGATTCATGAGATCAATGTCCTTAGCTTATATCAGTCAAAAAAGTGGTCAACCATAGGTTTCATTCGCTTACAGCACTTCTTTTTTGATAGCCTTTTACGTTTAATACCACGTGACCCCTTCTTCTTCCGGGCAGCCCGCTTCTTCTTCCCGCCACCACGCATTTTTCTCTTTGCATCTTTGATGATTTCGTCCCGTGTACGCTTTAAATGTTTTTTTAGAGCCTCTTTAGGTTTAGCCCCGGCCAATATGTCTTCTGCAGTGTTAATACCTGATTGTAGCGCTTTCCTTCCAAGGTATCTGGCACCCCTCTTCAGCAAAGGAACAGCCGTACGTAGTATGGATGAAAAAATGGACCCAAGTCCACTACCGCGCTGGTATCGCACCCCTCGATAGACGGTGAAAGGCTTTCTATCCATTATAACTCAGTGCGTCGAAAGTGTAGCTTCACTGTTAAGCTCCCGTTACCGAATGGGAAGTTTTCACCCTCAATCGTTCTTATATATATTGAGATATTGGTTATTAAATTAGTTGCGACATTCACATAATGGGGTCTGTCATATGTAATACTCAAACTCCTTCCTCTATGGTTGGGGATGTGAGCAATGCGCAGCAGGCGTGCCTGGGTATCCCCAACAAACTGGTGCTCCACTATATTACTGTAAATATAGCACATGTCTGGGGACCTTTCAGCCAATTTCTCCATCTTCAATTGATACATTAATCTGGACAAGTCATGCTGTGTCTCGTGAAATGTGTCTCTTTGGAAGGCTGCGCTATATCGGCCATTGGTTAGAATTTGACTTTCTATGGTCTTTAATACGTCTGTTAGTCTTTGATTTTAGGATTAGTGTATGTGCAGGGTTGTTTACGATTTCGTATACTAAATCATTCGTAAGGTTTGAGTTTCTTAAACTTACGTTTAAGCCTCTCACAACATCCTCGGCCGAACCATATTGACCCGGTCCTAGTCTTACTTCTGTACTGTAATACCGTGCAACCTTAGTCCGAGCGATACGCATAGTTTCATCCATAGCTACCCCAGCTTTTTCACACTCGTCAATGTCTCTAAGAATCGTAAAAACGGTTTCTTTATGTTCAATATTTAAAAAGATGGTGTCCAGCTGAATTTCGCATATCCCCACCTCATACGAATCACGACCCAATTCAATGTGCTTGTGGAGCTCTGTTACAAAGTTGGCTAGTGTGTTGTTAGAGTGTACAGACAGGGACGAGGAGGACGGGAGTGTGACGAGAAATGGTTAGGAGCCATGTTGCATACTATTTAAGCTTCATTATTGCATCAGCTTTTATATAGGTGTTGAAGCTTTCTGGGTACCCTAGCCATTTCACCAGGTACATTTTTCTCTTTCCTGAACCTTTGCTTCCTAAAATTTTCTCAATTTTAAACACATTTTTTTCTAAATTAAACGCAACTTTCTGCAACTCCTCGCGGTAAAAACCTCCTGAGATTTCTTCCCCATTCAAATCTTCAATGTAATACATCATTATCTCACCTTTAGGTCTCACAGCCCTAACTTTAAAAATCTCGCGTGTCCATCCTTGCTCAAAACCCTTTGCGAATTTATTCCCCGAACGCGACAGCCTTACATAATCATTGATTTTGAAGCGCGCAGAGTGTGGTGGTGGTGGTGGTGATCCATCTCTTCTCGGGAGCGTACCTCTTTCTAAAACTTCGTTAGGTGTTGCCCAATCGTGCGATGGTGTGAGCGGTTGTAGGATGATGCCAATGATTCCAGAATGTCTAGAAATCTGTATGTGTTTTTATGTGTAAAATAACGGTGCATGCGTTCCTTTATGGTGCGCTGAACTCTTTCAGCTAAAGAAGCCTTATGTATAGAATTGGTTGTGTAATAGCTGATATTAAACTCTGTCAACATGTTCTGAAAAGCACGGCCTATAAATTCCTTCCCCATATCCGTACAAAAATAGCCAGGAACCCTGTTTTCTTTTAACATTAGCGTTTTGGTGGCTTTAGCAACTGTTTCAGGTGATTTATTTTTCAGAGGAACTAGCCACAGATATCTAGAGAATACGTCTATTATGAATAGAATGTAGCGTAACCATCGTTATACACAGAATACCTTTGCATGTCTGTTAAATCTGCTTGCCAAATAGAGTCAATCGAGGAAGCCTTTGTCTTGGCTGTTTTAAACCTTTTTTCTCACAGGCTTATGAAGCGTATAAGCGTCCTGCTCCCTCAAAAATCTTTCAACATCTTTTTTTCCTATCCGTAAATACTTCTGTACAGTCTATCTTCGCCGCGTTAGAGGATGGGTTTAGAACGTCATAATAGCGTTTTAGTTAATACGTTAGCCATTTGCGTATTTTAGAGGCACGTGGGTAGGGTTGGTTTTTAAAATCTTCTTGCTCCTCTTCAAAGGTGTTACCGCCGGGGGTGACGGCGTCTTCAATTGTGTCACATGCGTTGCATGTTCCAAGTCTTTTAACCTGTTCAGATTTCCTATCAACGTTTTAGGGACATTTATTTGTTGTAGTCTTGCTTTAATATGCTTCCATCCTGATGGTGATGGCCTATCCCACTTTCTCACCAGATCATGGACAATGTCTACGATATTCGATCCCTGTACCTTTGATCCTTCCACAATGATCTCGCCTGTATCGGTCCATTGTATGGCGGGATCCTCATTCAATAGATTATAAAGACTTAAGCCTTTACTCCTCAATGTATGTGGGAGGGTGCTTTTTAATACATGTTCGATATGTTGTGTGGCTAATCTTTTTGGTTGGTCAGCTGTATCGTCGGGCTCAGACCCTATGTCGCCATGTCCATCCCCCGTGCTGTGCCTAATAACCACAGGAATCTCTGTAGGGCTCTTATAATTTTCGTACTCGTGAAGAAATTTCTGCAGAGCTTCTTGGTATAAGATTCTTTTCTCATCAGGTGTTTTTCACTGTTTAATAGAGCTAGCAATTCGCTTTCCATTCTTTTAAGTCTGCTTTTACGGGGATCTAGATCGTGTCTGGATTCCTTTGCAGTGAAGCGTACACCTCGTGAGGAATCACTACCACTTTCTTCATTATATTAATCTAGTCAGTAAAGGACCCAAAACTGAAAATAAGATGGGGAGAAATGACCCTCCTGTTTGTACAATAATTCGTTTTTTCTTCGCTACAGTTTGACTTTTACGAGCGAGTGCACGTATTATGTTCTTGTAGCGGCGTAGGCGAGCCTTCTGATGGGTTTCATTGATACATTGCAATTTATAACGTTGAGACAGATTTCACAGATGCATTTTAAAAAGTCGGCATCGATATTTTTAATAAACATCTGCTGCATTGCCCGGGGCAGTCGATGATAGATTTTTATTAATTCACGGTATTTCTTTAGTCTCTTTGTCATTCTGGAATATACACCGTTTCAGGCTCGTTTGGAAATATATTCGTTCGCAGAAGCACTCTAAACGTGTTTCGCGGATGAAGGTCGCAAAGCAAATATCCGTAACGCGTGCTGTAGCTTCTTTATAAACTTCCAAAAACTCCTTACGCTGATTCGGGAACATTTGATTGGCTAATACCCCAATTTGTGATACATCTCTACGTTGCGCGAATAAGACTAGATATTGCGTATTTAACGACACATCGCGCATGTATCTATTTGAAAAATAGATTCTGATTGATGAAAAAACACGCTTATGTTAAGATGGTGGGAGAATACTGTAAATGTCTCGGCAAACGTTTTATCCATCTCCAACATGAGATCGTCAATTACAATGATTGTATGTTCATTTCCCTTTAACGAATTAACGTCATATACGCCTTTGTGGAACAAAATATCATCTTGGTACTCGTTGAACACTGATTGATACGTCGAATAGCACCATATAACTTTATGCACAAATTTCGAGAACATCTCTCCCTTTTCTTTAATGATTTTAAGCATAAACACAGTTTTACCACATCCTGTAGGTCCAGATATAATACATGTGGATGGACTCGTGAATCTGAATTTTTCTACAGAGTCCATTTCTAACACGTCACACTCCTAAGTGGGTCATTTACAAAATATACAAATTTTGAGTGCTGTTCCTTATATTTTGCTTTCTTCTCCCACAGAACCGTGAATGACGATGAGGTAGAGCATCCATCATTGACATTACGGATGACCTCGACGACAGTGTAGTTGTGATCTCCTCCCCTGCCAACGAACCCTCACCAGCGATACCGGTAGCACGTCCAAAGCGGAGGTGAGAACCCCACGTCAGGTATAAAGCGCCCGAAATACGCGCCTGTTGCACCAGTAATAGGTCCCCAACCCTCAACCTCTTACGCAACAAGCCCCCCAGCAGCACCTCCCGCTAATATACCCCCTTATTCATCCGCCGCCCCCCGTTCTGTTAAGTCTACAATAATAGAGCCCCAACCATCAACTCCTACGCAACAGGCCCCCCAGCGCACCTTCCGCTAATATACCCCTAATTCATCCACCGCCCCCGTTCTGTTGAGGATGCTATAAACGCTCGAATTGGTGCGATCCGCAGCCCACCCCCAGCCTTGACTAGAAATCGGTATAGAGTCAGGGTCGACCCTAGAGCCATGTATAGCAATGGAATTGAGCGCGGGCTACGCCGGGTTGTACAGCGTATATAGAGTTTGCTCTTCAGAACGCGACGAGCGTGAAGTCAGGACGAGTCTGTCCTTTGGATTCGGGTCAGATGACGGTGATGTAGACGATATTTGGGTGATATGTGCCATTTAGACGTTGGCGGCTGAGATGTAGAATATATATTAGGACGTATAATGCAAGCCGCCCAAAGTAGTATAGCCTTTAATATGGACAACTTCACGGTAAATATTGACCGTGTATTCCGTGTTGCGGGTCATAGTGCCATACCGTACACTCTTAACCTCAATTCTCAAGCTATTATAGACGGCATATAAACGTCGATCGTGGTTGCGGCTTATAGCAGTAGTCTTGGCTAACATGTTTACTGTACAAAATACACGGGCTCAAAAAATTTGGCTGCCTACGGTCGTGGAACGTGCCCGTAAACTAGCTGTAGACTGTGAACTTGAATTTGACTGTAATATGGGGCCTGAAGAGCTGAGAAGGGTAGAACAGGAAATGAATGTCCGCATAGTTGTATTTGGGTTGGATGATCATCGTGTAGGACTGTGTATGTTTTTAAAAGCTGTGTGAGAGATCGTACAAGACCCCTACTTATTTTAGGATTGTCAGGAACGTATCTCCCCATCCGTAATATAAGGTGGCTTTACGCGAGTTATGACAAAAGTCGAAAATATGGGAGACATCATGATTTGTGTAAGGGATGCCTCGAGTTTGCGGATGATATTGTGCGGCATTGTAAAGAATGTCACATGGTATGTGAGCAGTGTAAAAGCACCAAATGTGAAAGCCGTGTAGTTGACGCTGAGAAGAGAGACTGTGATGTGTGTAGACGTACATTTTTCAATAATAGCTGTTTTGATTTCCATAAATCAATTGGCACGTGCAGGAAAATGAGAATCTGTGAATGTGGTATGTTTCACACAATGGATAATTGGGGAAAATTTAAGCACAAGTGTGACGTAATTCACTGTCCTACATGCCAGGAGGAATATAAGGCGGATGGAGTAAAGCATGTATGTTATATGAAAGATGCTAAGCCTAAAAATAACCCTTGTAACTGTGTACTACGATATAGAAACATATACGAACGCTGAAACCAAAGAGGTAATTCCACATTTACTTGTGAGCCAGACCATCTGTGATGAGTGTATGGTATCGAATGTGACGAGTGCCCCAAATGTGGTAAACGGACAAACGTTTTTAGAACGAATGTCCGCGATAGTCCTGTGAAACTATTTGTATCCTATATTGTCAAGTTAGCCGACAAGTTAAAAAAATGACTGTGTATATTCTCGCCCATAACGGGGCAAAGTTTGACACGCAGTTCCTTTATAAGGAGTTGCTTGAACACGAATCCTCTGAGATATTTACAGGTGATCCATTGAAAAGAGGCAACAAATTAATACAGATGCAGATAAGAGGCAATGTACAATTTAAAGATACTTTATTATTCACACCTTGTAAATTAGCAAAGCTACCCAAGGTGATGGGAGTAGCAGCTGAAGTTTCCAAAGGATACTTCCCTTACACTTTCCTCACCAGCGAGACTTTAAACTACGTAGGCCCACCACCCCAAACATTATTTGACTGTATGGATGAATGTGAAGACTTTGATCGATACTACGACAGTTTTAATGAAAGTAACCCTTATAATATAGCTGATGAATGTGAGCGTTATTGCGTGAATGATGTGCGCGTGCTTAGAGTATGTTTCCAGGCCTTTAGAAGGATGTACATAGCCCGTTTCAAATGCGATCCACTGCAAGTCGCAACCACCATCGCATCATTATGTTTTACGGTGTTCAAGAATAACCATGCCTAAAGACACCTTAGCCATTATTCACCGAAACAATCTCCGCAGTTACGGGCACAAGGCTATTTACTGGCTCATACACCTACAGCAACAGACAGGTGTATACATAAAGCACGCCCGCAACACGGGTGAAGTACCCATTAAGATTAATGGACGTGTTTTTTGGGTTGATGGGTTAAGTGAAAACCGTGTCACTGGTGTGAAGACTGTGTACTCCTTTAACGGTTGCTGGTGGCATGGATGCCCCCGTCCTGAGTGCGGAATCGCCGGAGATATCCACGGTAGGTCTCCTGCCGACTGTCTTGCATCGACCCGCACCCGCGATCAACTTATAGGATCACAGTTCACTCACAAAGTCTTGTGGGAGCATGAATATGATGCACGGATGGAGACAGACGAGGTGTACCGTGAGGAAATAAACACGATCAAGCGTTCAATGGTGCTGGATCCTCTCAAATGTGGTGATAGCTTGTTTGGAGGACGTACAAATCCTTTCAGACTATACTTTCCACCTACGGAGGGCGTGAAGCTCCATTACTACGATTTCTGTTCTTTATACCCATACGTGATGAAGAGCAATCCGTACCCCGTGGGCGCTCCTGAGAAACTGGTGGGACCTAGCCTACCCTCCATCAATGAATTTTCAATAAATTTGAATGATCGTTACTTTGGGCTCTCTTTCGTAGACGTACTCCCCCCACGCAATTTATGGATGCCGATCTTACCTGTCGTTATCGACGACAAGCTCATGTTTCCCCTGTGCGTGAAGTGCGCGGAAGAGGATAACGGCGAATGTAACCATATACCCCACCAGCGTAAGATCAGAGGTGTATATACAAGTCCTGAGCTGGCCCTAGCCGTACGCCATGGTTATAGAATACTGAAGATACATGAGGTGTGGAGGTTTCAGAAGCTACCCAACCTTTTCACACCATATATAAACGCCTTTTTGAAGGATAAGGTTGAGGCGTCAGGGTAACCGCGAGGAGTTGATACCGAAGATGAAAAGTCTGCCTATATTCAACGTTACCGCGACCGCGAAGGTATACAACTTAATCGTGTCCAAATTGTAAAGAATCCTGGCAAGCGCTTTAGTGCAAAGTTGTGACTAAACAGTCTATGGGGAAAATTTGCGCAGAATACCGGCAGAGGGAGCATTCATTTGGCACAAAGTTATAGCGATGTCTGGGATTATGCCGACGATGATGAGGGCGAACAACCTCCCCAACTAATTGTAGGCACCCACAATTTTCGGGCGCAGAAGCTGGGGGGCGTGAAGGAACTTAGGGGTACGAAGGTGTGCCGTAACACCTATAGGAAACGTTACCAGTTACCTGGTACCTATGATACCGTACCCTTTGGATACCAAAACGATTGATGCTATTCTGTAGTTGTTTATTGTACTGATTTCTTTCATTTAATAAATTTATGAAAATATATTGTCTTCTTATCCCAAAAAGATCGAAAAACACTTACATTATATATATAACTTGAATATCTCGTTTATTAAATCGTATTTGTAAATATATATAACTTGAATATCTCGTTTATTAAATAAATCATGTTTCAATTAGCGTTTCACTTTCTCCTTTGTGTGTGTGTGTGTTGTGTGTGTGTGGTGTGTATGTGTGTGTGTGTGTGTGTGCGTGCGCGCGCGCAGGTGAAATTTCTAAGCTCCGCCCACTGTAGGACCGTGAGTCATGCTACTATCTGGGAGTCCCTGCGTGGTCAGTCGACTGCAGTAAGCCCGAGAGATCAGACGTGTATTCAGATCAGACGTGTATTCAAATAGCTACCTTTAATATTGCTTGTACAACGTTTATGAAATGGTATTCAGCAAAGTGTCAGGATGTGGTGGATACCGAAAAACTTCCTATTCCTCCTTCCTATACCTCTTTTAAAAACACATTGGATTGTGCGAAGTTCCAAGATGTACAAATACTCTACGGATGTTCTGGTGAGACCGTTAAAGGCTTTCGTTGCACAGACGATGTGCTGAAGTATACTGCAGAGCTAAACTTTATAAAGTCTCACATACACCGTGAAGTAAAAGAAACAACGCGTGCAGAAGAGAAGCAGCAGGTATGGATAATGAGTCTTGCGGATGGGTGGTGTGACAAGCGGTATTACGTCATGCTACACCATGTCGATTACTCATACCCTACGAATGAAAATGTGAATCTCGTGATCATGGAGAATCTTAAGTATTTTTATCACTATATTAACTTAAATCATGATGAGGTTCGTAGTGAGGTTGTGGCTAGTGCCCTGCGTGAGTTTTTAACAGACTTTAGAGACGAGTATCGTTTGATGGGCAGAAAGGAAAAATATGAACATATGTTCCTCTCAAATAGTGCGCCGGAGTGTGAAGATGTTTAGTAAAACATAAAATGTGCCTAGTTCTTATCCTGAGGTAAAATGTCTGGTGCGTAGGCTGGTAGTGATGAAATTAATTCTTGTACCGAAATATGTACAACAATTCGGTACGACTCGCGGATCATACGAACAAGCCCATTCACGTATCATCGAGTCAGCCGCCCGTCGAACCATTCCTGCCTACCTGCGTGCCTCACACAGCTCATAGTTATCTCAGAGCTTGAACCGAGTGGACGTGCGCTCCTCGAATACGATGGAACTTCCTTTGAGCAGCATTCTCAACGCCTCGTACGATGTGTCCGTGACGAAATCGTTGCGCGTGTTCAGGCGTAATTCCGGTACCATTAGCTATGTACTGGAAACGGAATGTAGGCAAACAAACAAACGGGTTTATTTAAGTGTCGAGGAGATGAATAGAATCTTCGTGATAGTTGAGAAGTGGAGTGAAGACCGTTATAAAATACCTGCTAACGTAAGTACAAGAAGAGAGCAGATTAGTGACGCACCCTCATACGCCGTTGTATGTACGTTGTGTATAAATAACGATCGGCCGTGCATTGATATACGGCTGATGTGGAAGAATGCTTCTGATAATAACGCTCTTGTTCCTACGCGAAACCGTTTCATCCTCGACAGAATGTTTGAAATCGTCGGATTCCGCAAGCTGAAACCTATATTAGACGCGCGTGTTACGGACATGCTTTATTTTGATACAGTACTTGAATACGCCTACACCGCTCTGCTCGATGGGTTTACCGAGTGTAGGGCTGGTGAGAATGGTCTAGTGCTGGATGTTTATTTAAAAAGTTTAGACTCTTTGAAATACCATGAACTTTGGTACAAAGCAATTGATCGGTACAAGGCTGAGCTCACCTACACCGTTCACCCTGAAGAACTATTTCTTTATATAACGCGCAGTTGTCGTAACGATTTAGAAGATTATTTCAATTGCCGCTATGTTGAGTGAGTTCACGATTGAAAAGCTCGAGTCGGTAGAAATAAACCCTCGATTGGAAAAGCGTGCTTATAAACTTGTGTTTAATAATATAGCTAACGATGAACTCTTTGTGCGTGCTTTTGATTGTATTCTAGACCTATTTAAAGATGACTTACCAACCGGTTGTAAAGTGGGAACAAAAATAGTACTGAACGATATGAAAGCCCTTCATATCGAATACAGGTTTCCCTATACTTTAAGCGGTGAAATATTATTAAGCCGCATATACTGCGTAATGCAGAGCAATAATGATGTAATTGTAAACTCGATTAAGACCGAGTTTAGTATTTTGAAAAAAAAGTGAAATGTATTTATATATTTTGCTTGATATTTCTCCTGTACTGATTATATGCATATTTCTATTATTATTGAATTGTTTATATATTTTGCGTGATATTTCCCCTGTACTGTTATATGCATATTTTCTATTATTATTGAAATGTATTTATATATATTTTGCGTGATATTTCCCCTGTACTGTTAAGTTTATATGCATATTTCTATTATTATTGAAATGTATATTTATTTCTATTTGAAATGTATATTTATTTTATATATATCCATAATTGTGTGTATATATTTCCTGTACTGTTATGATTATATGCATATTCCTCAATTGAAATGTATATTTATTTTCTATATATTTATAATAAACAGAATGATGCAATGTTGTTTTACTTAATTATATCATGTTACGCCTTCTAAACCTACTACCGGTATTCTAAACCAACTTTTAAGATATATAATAATGTATACATTGGTATCGCTAAAAAGTAGTATCTGGCAACTCAAGCCATTTACGCCTTCTAAGCCAACTGGCTGATTAGGAGTCTATAATAATGTATACAATGGTATCGCTAGAAAGTGGTATCTGGCAACTCAGTCTTCGATTAGAATTAAATGAATACATGGCGCTATCTGGCAACTCAAGCCATTTACGCCTTCTAAGCCAGCTGGCTGATTAGGAGTCTATAATAATGTATACAATGGTATCGCTAAAAAGTGGTATCTGGCAACTCAGTCTTCGATTAGAATTAAATGAATACATGGCGCTATCTGGCAACTCAAGCCATTTACGCCTTCTAAGCCAGCTGGCTGATTAGGAGTCTATAATAATGTATAAAATGGTATCGCTAAAAAGTGGTATCTGGCAACTCAGTCTTCGATTAGAATTAAATGAATACATTGCGCTATCTGGCAACTCAAGCCATTTACGCCTTCTAAGCCAGCTGGCTGATTAGGAGCCTATAAAACAACGCCTACTCGGTTGAAGTCTTAATATGCACTTGGCTCCTGCTAGGTGAACACCTCTCCTCCTTTCTCTCCTCCAACGACTCAGAAGCAATTTCTTTTCTTTGGGCTTTGTGATTTTCAGTCAGTTCGTGAGGAACAAACCTTGAACACACTTTTGAGTATCCCAGTTGCTGAGTTATCGTATTCACACTTCCTTCACTAATTCCTAGCTCCAGTGATAGCTCCTTGTGTGTGACGCGCCGATTTAATCGAATGATGCTGTTAGCACGTTGCACAGTGTGAGATGTCACAGCGATGGCGGTCGACCACTGCGTGGTTCATCATCGAGGCTGGCTCTCCCTCTCTCCGATGATCTCACACGTTTAGACCAGCGACCAACTATGCTTCGATCAACAACAGCATCTCCGTAAACGTTTTGTAGACGTTTCTGAATATTTCCAACTGTTTCCTCCTCTGCGGTTAAGAACTCGATAACAGCACCCTGTTTACGACGCACATCACTGTCAGACGCTATTTTCGAAACTGCGTTAACCATCGGTTTTATAGAAGGGCGTTTATAAGCGGTTTTATACAAGGAGGGGAGGTTCAAACTGGAAAAAATCCAGTTATGTGAAGAGCAGAAAGTTCAAACTTACGGCCCAAAAGACATCTCAGCACCATGGCCTATTATTTAGCTAAGAAAAAAGGGTGGGGAAAATATATTGAGTGTCCCTAGTATATATATTATATATATATATATATATATATATATATATATATATAGTGTTCAGGTCGACCCTAGAAATATGGAAAATGGCGGAATTTGTAGTTTGTATTTAGTATTTGAAGTTTGTCATAGTAATTCCGTAACTAATATGAAGCGTTTCTTGTTATTGCAAGTGAATGAAAATGGGCGATAGAGGAAGTAGATCATTTCGATTGTCTTAGCAGCAACGAATATATTTCTATATTTCTAGGGTCAACCTGAAACATCTTCTATATATACTAAAAACACAATGACACATTTTTCTAGTGGTTTTATCTGATAATTTTAAAAATAACATTCTTTTTTAGGAGAAACGAAAAAAATTATAATAATGTGCGTTCACAGTACTAAGCAAAGCGTAGCGTACGATCATATATATATATATATATATGTATATATATATATATATATATATATATATACACATCTTTTAACCGCAAACGACACAGTACAATTAATGCAAAGAATGACGCTTGTTTACAAGAGTGTCCGCACAAGAGGAGGAGAGAAAACGAGCAATGAAAAATGAGGCACCTCCCGGGAATCGAACCACGGATCATCCGAATGCCGGTCAGATATGCTAACCATTACACCAAGAGCCTCCAGGAATCAGAAATCGTAATTCGCCTACGTACGAGTGGAATCGAATTAATTATACTGTGTCGTTTGCAGTTAAAATGTATATATATATATATATATATATATATATATACGGCATGAGAAGGTACCCCCTCAAAGGGCATTCAATTCCGCTCGTACGTAGTAGAATTACGATTTCTGATTCCTGGAGGCTCTTGATGTAATGGTTAGCATATCTGACCGGCAATCGGATGATCCCTGGTTCGATTCCCGGGAGGTGCCTCATTTTTCATTGCACGTTTTCTCTCCTCCTCTTGTGCGGACACTTCTAAACAAGCGTCGTTCTTTGCATATATATATATATATATATAAAGGGTGATCCAGAGAAATGGGACCCAAAAGAAACCCCTGTAACTCTTAAAGTATAAGTCCTTTTATAAAATCATACGCATCATTCAAAAGAGGATAGTTACAAGTTTGTACAGGATTGTATAGGTTTTGACAATACAAGACAAGATAAGATACAAAACAAAATTAAAGTGTTAGTTAAAACTAACCCTTGAAGATGACTGCATGGACTGTGGAACAGCTGCGTTTCATAACTGAGCAATATTATGAGCATGGAAGAAGTGTAGTTTCAGCTCAAAGATCTTTCAAGACAAATTTTCAGATGTCAAAATCACCTTCTAAGAAAGTAATCCGTCGGTGTGTCAGAAATTTTTCCCTAACTGGCAGCATTGGAAAAAGAAAACCAACTGGAAGAGTGCGCACAGCAAGGATAGTCGAGATCATTAACAGAACTCATGAAATTGTACAGGATAATCCTAACATAAGCATCAGACGTGCTTCTCAGCTGTTAGGAGTTGGATATGGAACAACACACCGTATATTCAAGCAAAATTTAATGCTCTTTTCATATAAAATTCAAACAGTGCAACAACTAAACGATGGCGATTTCGCACGAAGACGACAATTCTGTCAATGGATCCAACAGAAGGTAAATGACACCACCAATTTTCTAGCAACTTTGATTATGTCAGACGAAGCCCATTTTCACTTGAATGGAACTGTAAACAAAACAAAATTGTCGTTTCTGGGCAACAGAAAATCCATTGAATATTACCGAAGTCCCGTTGCATAGTCAGCGTGTAACTGTTTGGTGTGGTCTTACTGCATCTCAGATCATAGGGCCGTACTTTTTCGAGGATTCCACCGGAAACACGGTCACTGTAAATGGTGATCGCTACGAAAAAATGTTGACCGATTTCCTTATTCCTAAATTAAGAGATCTTTGTCTAGAAAACCACTGGTTCCAACAAGACGGAGCTACCTGCCATACCACGAGGAACTGCATGGCAGTTTTGCGTCAAACGTTTCCAGGCGAGTTAATCTCAAGATTTGGAGACGTTGAATGGCCCGCAAGGTCTCCGGATTTTCTCCCTTAGATTATTATCTCTGGGGATATTTAAAGAGTAGGGTCTACAGAAATAACCCAACGACCTTGCAAGAATTGAAGGACGCCATCACAAATGAGATACAGGCCATACCACCGCACACTCTTGCAAAAGTGATGCAGAACTTACAATCGAGAACACTGGAATGCTTGGCAACTAATGGAGCAGATTTGAAAGGAGTCATTTTTAAAAAATAAATATTTCATAATAAACTTGTAACTCTACTCTTTCGAATGATATATAGTTTTTATGAAAGGAATTAAATATTAAGAATATTTGGCTTTTTTTTATGGGTCCCATTTATCTGGATCACCCAGTATATGCAAGGTTTTTCATGATACACACAGACCGTGCATTAGCGTGTAGCGTCATGAGCGATCTGGAGGCACATTTCAGGTTTTGTACAATCAACCTTGCTGATTTCAGGAAAGAAATCAAAAAATTTCTGCAGCAAGCAGAACACCTCCTTTTTCGCAAGTAAAAAATACAAAATTCTTGTTAATTACAGTTGGCAACACTGACTGATATGGTACTTCTGGCAGCTTTCTAATTATTCTCAGTGAGTCATCCCCTGGAATTTCTTAGTTCTACGCTAGCTCGCTTGAGAGAAACAAATGTTTTTTCTGTGGATGGGGTGTTCAAAAACCCCAAGGTACTAACGAAAGGTGCGTTTTGTGATATATACATTATACACATTTCTTTGTTTTGTTGTGTTTTACATTGTTTATAAGTTTGTTATATGTCTTACAGTATATATATACCTATGGATATTTATATACATAATACATGTGTGTGTGCAGTATTTTTATATATATATATTGGTAAACTTATTGTTTACTAATAAACCAAGCCTTATATATATATATATATATATATATATATATATACTCATAATCATATATATTTTTTATTTATACGTTTGTGTTTTTGTTTCAGTGTTCCTGTGTGATACTTGTTGAGTTTTGCTGGTACAATGAGCACGCAAAGAACACGGGGATCTGCCAGCCACATTGTCTTTGGTTCTCCACTATCAGAGCTTCCTCTGTCTGAACTTCCAACCCGTATACAAGTTGCAAGGCATTTCCTCTTCTTGAAGGAGAACAAGTACACCAGCAACAGGGAGATTCTTCCGGATGTATGCCAAACACTCATTGACCTTTGGAATCGTGCTAACATTCCGTCACAGCCAATCAAGAATGTGAAGACCAAGCTGCTCCGATTGATGGAAAAAGGCTCACAAGCATCGAAGCAAGGCAAGCAGGCCACAAAAACCAAGAAGTTCGAAGAAAGTCTGAATCAATTGTTTGACATAGCTGTCTGCCAATGCGATGATCTGTCTGCATTCCACTGTGAAAAAGAAATGAAAGTTTCACGACGAGAGCATGCCTTTCTGATCGACCAGAGAACCCCGCGGATCATGCAAATCAGTAGGGTGGATACGAATGTGACTCAGATGATGGAGAGAAGGAAGTCAAGAGAGGATCGGATGCAAGAAAGACAAGAAGAAGAGAATGAAAAACGGAACGGCAAGAGGTGGCATCCTCTGCAGATGTGGTCGAATCAGCTCAAGCAGAAGCAGACTCGAGTGGTGAAAGTGTTGGTAATGAGTGGATGGGTGATAGTGCCCAGGAGGACAGGAACATCACACCGATTCCCACTGTTGCTTTGAAAGCTGACCGGTATGGTGTATCGAACAGGGCTGCTGCTGCTATCAGCACTGCAACATTGGTTGACTATGGCATCATTAGTTCTGATGATCAGATAAACGTAATTGACCACCAGAAAGTATGGAGAGCACGGCAGAAGGTACGGAGGGATCTGAAGGAAGCAGTAACTTACCACGATGTGGAAGTCACTGCTTTATTTTTTGATGGGCGGAAAGACATGACACTTGTCAAAGAGAAAAAGGGGAACAAATGGTACAGCACAAAGAAAGTTGAGGACCACTATGTGCTGGTCGGAGAGCCTGGAACCTTCTATCTAAGCCATCTGACACTGGAACGAGGAACTGGCACTGTCATTGCGGATGGACTTCAAAATGCGATTGAAGAAATGGGTATTGCAGACAAGATAATTGCAGTGGGAGCCGACAGCACAGCCATAAACACAGGGCACAGAAGTGGAGCAATACACCTGCTAGAGTGCCGCCTGGGTCGCCCTTTGCACTGGTTCATCTGTAGTCTGCATTTAAATGAACTCCCACTGCGCCACTTGTGCAAGGAACTCATCGGCCCAACAGAATCTGCAACTCAATGGAAAGGACCAATTGGCAAAGCTTTGGCCACATGTGAAAGTTTGCCACTTTCCTGTAGAGGAATTCAATGTATTGCTGATGGCCACACTCTCCCGGATGGTGACCTTACTGAATTGAGTCGTGACCAAGCCTACCTCTACAGAATGATGAAAGCGATAAGGACTGGTGTCATTAATGAAGATCTACTACGAGAGAAGCCTGGACCAATCTCCCATGCAAGATGGGTCACAACTGCCAGCAGAATTTGTCGGCTATATGTAGCGATGGCGCAGCAAAGTGATGAACTGTATTCACTCACACAGTTTGTCGTGTGCCACTATGGACCCATGTGGTTTAGCATCAAGTGCCATCCAAGGTGCACAGATGGCCCAAAACATTTCCTGGAGCAAATCAAGCTGCTACGATTACTGCCACCAGATAGCAAGACTGTCACATTGCCTGTGATCCAAAGAAATGCATATTGGGCTCACTCTGAAAATGTTCTGCTGGCAATGCTTGCAGATGCAGATCAAGCAAACGGGAAATTGGCCATCGATGTAATCAAGACCGTTCGACGAGCTCCCAAACCTGCTCAACAGCAAGTCAGAGAATTTCGGCCACCAAAGATCAAACAAAGTGCTCAGAATTTGAAAGATTTACTTCCACCAGTGGAGGAGTGCACAATGGAACCACCACTCACGAAGCAGTTCTCTGTCGAACAACTCGATAAGATCACTGAAGAGCCCCTTGTTGTCCGGATACCATGTCACTCCCAAGGTGTAGAACGCCGTGTTAGGATGGTAACTGAAGCGTCTGGGGCAGTGTATGGAAAGGATTCAAGAGATGGTTACATTATAGCAATACTTAAATCCCGTGACTTTATGCCGTCATTCAAAACTAAACAAGATTTTAATGTATCATTTACTAAATAAAACTATCTAGTCTACCTACCTGCCTACCTACAGTGTATGTTTATTCCAAAAATAGATTTTTCTATTTTTCCTGAAAAGCAGTACATTGTAAGGGGTCAAATGATAGCTCAAACCCTAGGAAAGCAAGTGTCCAAAAGTTATGGGTAACTAGCAATTTTCACGATTTTCACATGCGAAAAAGGTGTTGCACTTGTCACAAAAAAAATTTGTTTCATTTTTGAATTTAGGGAGGTCAATTGTACAAAACCTGAAATGTGCCGCTTGATCCGTTACACTTTGCCCAATGACGCTACACGCTACCGTGCATGGAACAAGGAACTCTTCTGAGAAAATTAAATCCACTATAGTCCGAATAAGTAATGGTAAATGACAAGCACAGCACTATAGTTTTTTCTTTCTCATGATGTTAGCCCGACGTGAGCAACGGGTCACTCGCAAAGTGGCCCCAAGAATATAGCTTGCCTCACCAGCTATCTGCAAAGCAGATAGGATCCAGCTTTGGGATAGGAGCTAGGGTTTAAAGCATCCCAGCTCAACTATATTCAACCTCAATATAAGCAAAAGACTCGTTGCATTCACGTCGGATTGAATACATCAAAGAAAAAAGGGTAACTATTGTATTTTTAGCCATCACTCAAAACTTAAACCCAACTGGCAAAATTGAGCGTCCACTTTTCAAGGCACATAACGTCTGTTTCATGATGGGATTAAACTCAGAATTTTCCATTACTTATTCGGACTATAGTGGATTTAATTTTCCCAGAAGAGTTCCTTGTTTCATGCACGGTCTGTGTGTATCATATAAGCACACCGGACAAAAAATTAGTCACCTCTAATAGCACCGATAGTAGGAAGTTCAAGGTCACACAGAGGGCGCTGATGTAGCATTGGTAAGTGACAAGTAGCCGTGACGTAGCACACAGGATCAGATCTGTTTCGTGAGGTGGTGAAGAACAAAGTGTGTGTTGGATATAGTCTGCAAAATGGGTTGTGAGGCAGACGTTACTCAGTGGCAAAAAGGAGCCATCGTGTTTGGCAGAGCCCACGGACACAAAATGTCTGAAGTAGCCCAATTTGTTGGTGTGTCAACGCGTACTGTCCAGCGAGTTTACAAAGAGTGGTGTAGTTCGCAATCAACTGACAATCGACGGCGTAACTGTGGCCGGAAAACAATTCTCGACAATAGGGGACCGCCGCCATGTTTCTCGTCTAGTAACTGCAAATCGTTTTCAAACCAGAGAACAATTGCTCCAAGAAACCAATGAGGTTCTCCAGCGACCAATTTCCGAACGGACATTGCGACGAGAACTGCATGCGATGGACATCTGGAGCAGGGTACCACGGAAGAGGCCGCTGTTAACAGCAAATCACAAATTGGCACGTTATAAATGGGCTCAGAGGCACAAAAACTGGACTGCGGCAGATTGGAAACGTGTAATTTGGTCCTATGAGTCCCGTTTTTGTTTGTTCTCCAATGATGGGAGGCGACGAGTACATCGCAGGTCCAATGAAGCCTTTAATCCTGAATGCGTCGAAGGTGTTGTTCAGGCTGGAAACAGAAAGTGAAGCGCAGGAATAGACACCCACGGACTCTGGCGGAACTTCGGGACCGGCTGATGAACGAGTGGCAGCAAATCGATGTTCAGTACATGCACAACTTCGTAGAGTCTCTGTCTCGCCGGATTCGTGCGGTTATCAAGGCCAGAGGCGCCGTCACACGTTATTAGGTACATTCTGAGAGGGGTGACTAATTTTTTGTCCGATGTGCTTATATATATATATATATATATATATATATATATATATATATATATATATATTATAGCTGGGGGGTTACCTGGTGAGTTTACCCCAAAATACAATAGAAATACTCTTCCTACAGAGTGAGCTGACATTCAGGTCACTTGCCGGATCCGGGAGCTTCCTTAGCCCATTTTACACTCGTCGAATTTTTGGTTTAATTATGATGGGATAACTGAGAGTCAGTTTTAATTTTAGGTATTTAATTAAGTTCAAATAAGCGGATTACAGGCGAGAGTTTATAATAAATGGTTAACTTTTGAATTCACAAGGTCGTATTTTAATTAAGTTCACCGGGTTTTAATTATGTAAGTTATTCTTATTTTTAGAAGTGACAATTAAGGTCACGTAGAAATAAACAAATTAAGTCTGCTAGCGTTTCCTTCTGTCAGATCTACAATATCGAATTTCCGATACGAAGTTCGTTCCCTACTTTAGGTAGGTGAATTTTACCCTTCATCCATAGGTAAGTTACGTTAATTCAAATCAGACGGACCCCTTCTTGAAAGCAACCCCTGTGCTCCGTTCTAGGTCCGCTGTAAAGCAAGTTAATGACAAACGGGCAACTCGCTCCTCGTCGCCCGCGATAAAATGAATAACGGTTTTTCTTCTCGAAGCAACTACCCTTGTGCCCTTTCTAAAAACCGCAAAAAGCAAAACTAATGCATACGGGGCAAACTCGCACCTTCGTTACCCGCGGAGACCCAGGTGAGTTGAGCTCTACCCAAAGTCTGGCTTGGAGCTACTCAAAATCTAGAATGTGAATCTAAATCTGAATCTCTCCTGAATCTAAACCTGGATCTATCCTGGATCTTGAGTCTAAACCTGAGAAGCGAACACCTGCACTTGTAGAAGATTCAAGAAAGGGAGTGTATTGATTATTTCGATTTTAATTTATATTTCTTATGACGGTCGTCCCTTATAACATACCGTATATATATTACATTAAAATAGACCGGATCCAATTAACCAACTGGTTAGTTTAATTGAATGCCCGGTTTGGTGAACTAAATGCCCGGTTAGGTTAATTGGATCTTTTCGGTTTGGGGGGCTAGCAGCGAATTTTAATGAAAATCGGTATACTAATGTAGTTTTGGTCACTAATTTTAAACATAACTTTCTTTTTTTTTGGAGAAATGTTTATCAAACATGTTAGAGCACTTTAAATAATTAATGTGTTTTTAACGAAAATATCATGACTTAACCTAACCTATCGCCAAGGGCGTACAGTTAACCTAACCGGGCATTCAATTGACCTAATCTGGCATTCAATTGACCTAATCTGGCTTTCAATTGACCTAACTGGGCATTAATTCTTGATTTTTTCTGCTACTTTTACAGATCTGCCGAGATCTTTCAAAAAACTTATTCTTCTTAAAGTTGTACTATTTACCGTTTGACCGACGCTTTTGGCAACGAAAGAACTGGGTATTTTTATCAAAGGAACACACTTTCCCACACTTAGAGCACTTTTTCATAAACAGTAGCAGTTTGTGACTCTGGCTAAATTTAACACAATCCTCTGTAACTAGTTTAAGCTAGTTAAAATACATATTAATTATTTAAAGTGCTCGAACATGTTTGTTTTTCATTTCTCCTAAAAAAGAAAGTTATTTTTGAAATCAGTGACCAAAACTGCATTAGTATACCGATTTTCATTAAAATTCGCTGCTAGCCCCCAAATGGAAAAGATCCGATTTATTGAATGCCCTGTTTGGTCAATTATACGCCCTTGCCGATTTGTTAGGTCAAGTCGTGGTATTTTCGTTAGTTTTAACGAAAATATCACGACAAAACCTAACCAATCGTCAAAGGCGGACAGTTGACCTAACTGGGCATTCAACAATTTTCCCTTAGGTTTCGATTAATTTTGTTAGTTTTAATGAAAATATCACGACTAAACCTAACTAATCGTCAAGGGCGTACAGTTGACCTAACCTGGTATTTAATTAACCTAACTGGTCATTCATTTAACCTAACCAGTTGGTTAATTGGATCCGGTTAATTTTAATGTTAAAGAAATAATATATATATATATATATATATATATATATAAATGAACAATGAATAATCAATATTCATTTTTACATAAGAACCAAAATCGCTTAACGCGAGTTTGGATAATAATTTTACTTGTAGCTTCCTATTTTTGTTCGTGTCACAACCCTACGATCTACCATATCTATGGTTTAGTCGTATCCATTTTCCATTTGTTATAGAAGTTATTATAATTAATTATGATTGTCTTGCATCTCACCCTAGACCCTAGATTATGCATACACAAGAGAGAAGAATTAGAATGTTATAGAAGAAATATCCGTTGCTGCCTCCCAACTAGAACCCCCGTCAATTCGAACCACCCAAGGCCATAGACGGAGGGATTAACAGAGTGGCGACCCTGCATCAGGATAAAAATCAAGGCGACCCAAGCACATAGAAGATATTGGCGTAACAGTCTGGCGATTCTGTAGCCAAGAGTTTAACAAGTGGCGACCCAACATTTGACCGGCGTGTCACGACTTCTAGTTCGTAACATCCACCCTTGAACCGGTGTGTCACGACTCCAAGTTCTCCACGCCTAGTTTTCATCCAAGAAGAAGTAGCCAGCAAGACACGTTTTGAAGACACGTCTTCAGGACACGTCAAGGATTTCGCCGTAGAAATTTTAAGTACAGAGTTGGTTTTTTTTAAGTAATTTGTAAACATTTGAAAAGTCAGTATTATTAACAGTTAATATTTAGTATTGAGCCAGAATTAACACAAAACACAGTGAACACTTCAGACACCAGTGATACATTTTTTTTAGTGAAAGTAATTTTCACAGAAGTTAAATGTAACAGAAGTTAAATGTAACAGAAGTTAAAAGTAAGAGAAGTTAAATGTAACAGAGTTAATTTCAGAGAGTTAATTTCAGAGAGTTAATTTCAGAGAGTTAATTTCAGAGAGTTAATTTCAGTTAATTTGAGAGAGTTAATTTCAGAGTTAATTTCACTATTATATTCAGTATAGAATAATTTTATTTTATGTACCAAACATAATAGTACCGTACCTTCACGTACATTCGAGTGAAATGTTGTTCACATTTTTTATTTTTGTTTACAATTTTTTTCAAATTATTGAATTGAATTGACTTGCAAATTAAGAAAGAGAGTGTTTATAGAGAGTTTATAGATTTAGAGAGATATTTGAAGTCAGTTTTGAAGTCAGTTTTAGTTGCAAATAAGTTGCAAGTCAGTTTTGAAGTCAGTTTTAGTTGCAAATAAGTTGCAAGTCAGTTTTGAAGTCAGTTTTAGTTGAAAATTAGTTGCAAGTCAGTTTTGAAGTCAGTTTTGGTTGCAAATAAGTTGCAAGTCAGTTTTGAAGTCAGTTTTGAAGTCAGAAGGTTGCGCCAAGAGGGACAACCGCCCCAGAGATTTATAGAAATACTTGATAAGAGGTCAAGTCAGAAGGTTGCGCCAAGAGGGACAACCGCCACAGAGATTTATAGAAATACTTGATAAGAGGTCAAGTCAGAAGGTTGCGCCAAGAGGGACAACCCCAGAGATTTATAGGAATACTTGATAAGAGGTCAAGTCAGAAGGTTGCGCCAAGAGGGACAACCGCCCCAGAGATTTATAGAAATACTTGATAAGAGGTCAAGTCAGAAGGTTGCGCCAAGAAGGACAACCGCCCCAGAGATTTATAGAAATACTTGATAAGAGGTCAAGTCAGAAGGTTGCGCCAAGAAGGACAACCGCCCCAGAGATTTATAGAAATACTTGATAAGAGGTCAAGTCAGAAGGTTGCGCCAAGAGGGATAACCAAAACAGAGGTTAATAGTCTCCACTTGATAGAGATCAAGTGCAGTCATTTTCCATTTTCAATTTTTTTGAAGAAGTCAGTTTTTTTGAAGAAGTCAGTTTTTTTTGAAGAAGTCAGTTTTTTTTGAAGAAGTCAGTTTTCAAGTCCCCAGTCATTTCAATGCAGTCAATTGAATTCAACTTTTTCTTTGTAACTTAAGAGAATTTAATTTAAGAAAATGTAATTTAAGAATTTAATTCAACCTTTTTTTGTAAAAGAGAATTAAATTCAACCTGAATTGACCCGTTTGTCTCTTTAGTTAATTTTTTTTTTTGTAAGAAGGAAATTCACCGATTTCTCTTTTCTCTTCATGCATTGTTGCGTATATAAATATATAGTTATGTATTTTATTATTTGTAACCAAAACAGTTCTTACAATTGTTTATAATGACTTTGATAATCATTGTAATGTATATGTGATAATAATAGTTGTGTAATAATTAATCGATCTTGTCCCAATGACTCCTTTTTAAATTACTATGCTGAGGAACATGCCGTCCCTCCATTTTGTTTGAACTCTTTTAATTTTTGTTCTAAGTAGTGACAAGTAATCTTTAAAAAAAAAAAAAAAAAAAAAGTGCTCACAAAAAGACGTAATTGTCAATTTTAGACATATACCCCCCCGCTTAGTCGCTCATTTCCCCCGAATGTATTACTCCAAACTTTGTTTTTTTATTTTATTTTTAAACCCCAACCCCAGTTGAACCCAATATCAACCAGAGAAATGGTTCAACCATGGTTAATTCCTCTTTGGTACTATAGAACATAACCTCAAGTTATGCTAAGTTGTTTTTTTTTTATTTTTTAGAATATTATAAAATTATGTTTAGCTCATTATAATGCATAATTGAGTTCTATTTTTAATTTGTATTCTTAATTTTCTTAATTCAATTATCGTACCGATACTTCTGGTTAATGTTAATGGTTATATAGTTCATATATAGCTAGGAATGTTACTAGTCGAATTTAATTCCATCTTCAAAATTTAAATTTTAATACCGCTAGATTTACTTTCATTACTTGTAAGGTCCTCTAAGTACGTTTTTTTTTATTACCTTAATACGTGTAACTGATTTAATTACATACTTAAATACTACCTTGAACTTAAAGAATTTTATAATAATAATAATAATAATAATGATAATAATAATAATAACAACAATAATTGACTTAAAAGATTTTATAACCCTAAACCCATCTTAAATTATTATACATTATTTTTTTAAACTTTGTTAATTCAAAAACCTTCCAAATCCCTACACATACACACGCATGTATGCACACTGTATATATATATATATGTTAGTGATGGATGGAGTGGTCGGTTTTTCACAACCGCGGTTGCGGTTGTGTTTGCGGTTGTCGAATTTTTTCCAACCGCGGTTGCGGTTATCATATACTAGGAAAAATGCGTAATTATTAACTGGATTTAGCCACTATAGTGCGATTTAGCCACACTTGGTACATAATATATACTAAATAGTATTTATTTAGTAAATACCTTATGTTGAACACAAGTTTTGCAATACACCGCTACCGCTATTTGTGTGTTGCAAAACTTGTGTTCAACATAAGGTATTTACTAAATAAATACTATTTAAATGAAGTATATTCTAAACTTATATAGCTATTATGAAAGAATAGGTCAAATTAATTAAAACCATATTTTGCACTAAGTGTGTTACCAGGATGAGGGACGAGGACCCATCGCACTGTTCATCCCACCTACCACTTTCCCCAGCCTCCACCCATTGGAAAGTTATGGATTATTATTCATTTGAAAAACTGATGTCAAACTTAATGACAGGCAGTGTGAATTTCAAGAATAATATTTGTGCTGCATTTTCACCTTTCAAGTGGCAACGCCTCTCATCGTACAACGTTCCCGCTCCACGCATAAGGAGACCCATCATTTTCTTTTAAAAAAATAAATATTTCTAATTAACCTAAAATTAAAATTAACTAAGCTTTTACAACCGCAACCGCACTTATGGAACGGCGGTTGCGGTTACGGTTGCGGTTGTGAATTTTTGTGTGGTTGTAGTGCGGTTGCGGTTGCGGTTATTCGATCCATCACTAATATATATATATATATATATATATATATATATATATATATATATATATATATACAGGGCGTCCCAAAAAAATTTATACACACTTTAAATAATTATAAAGGCAGTGTTTATTAAAATACATTTCATTTTCAAAATGTAATAGAATCTACAGACATTATTTAATTGTTTTGTCAACGCCTGTTTTCAAACTGACGTCCGTTCTGGTCCAGGCACTGCTGATAACGCGAAGCAATGGAATCGCAAACATCACGAAACATTTCGTTTGGTATTTGTGTGCATTCTCGTTCAATGGCTGCTCTCAATTCAGCGACTGTTGCAGGTTTTATAGCGTAGACTTTGTCTTTTAAGTATCCCCATAAAAAAAAGTCTAGTGGTGTGAGGTCTGGTGAACGCGGAGGGTATTCTACGAAACCCCTTCGTCCAATCCACATCAACATCGTGCCAAGTACCACTCGCAATACTCCACTCTTCGGTCCGGATCATCTTCATTAATAGCATGGACTAATCTTGGAATGTAACTTTTCCATTGACAGCGCTTCAAAATGCGTTGGACAGACGATTCTGAAATTCCTACCTCACGACTCGCTTGCCGCACAGATTTTCTTGGACTTTGGTGATACGTTTCCAGTACTCTTTCTTGCTTTGTGGGGCTTGTCGATGTCCGGTGTCTTCCGGAACGCTTCTTGTGGACATTCTGAACAGTTCCATCGGCTTCAAACTTCTCTAATTCGAGTGATGGTAAGTCGCGTTGGTGGATCTGTTTGAAACTCCCTCCTAAACTGTCTTTGCACTTCAACTGCGTTTTCACACTTCCAGTAGCATTTTAGAATGAATTTCCTTTGTTCGAAGCTTAGTCTGACTGCCATTATTAATTCTAATGGGTTTAACTTGGAAAGAAAGAAACATCAATTGAGCTATCAGCTGTTAAAGTGTGTATACATTTTTTTGGGACGCCCTGTATTATATATATATATATATGTATATATACAAACCTTATGCTAAAATCATTGGATATCACAATAAACGATTTCATTTCGTGTAAGTGCTAACTCTGCTATTTATATAGTCTTAAGCATTTTTGCTTACTACATGTAAATTTTTGCTCAGGCATTTATTCAGTTAATTTAACAATCCTCTCAGTTAATCTGTCCCTCGAAATTATAAGATACACACTTTGTACCTAATACACAAATACACACTAGACCACAGGTCTATACATCATCCATTACATAATTCGATTTTTTACCTACAATAGTCAATAAAAATTAGCTTATAGATTGTACGATTTACGTTTTTCCCTTTTATCTACTCTATTCATTATGTACATAATTTATCCCACAGAAAAATAAAATTTTGTAAAAAAAAAAAAAAAAAAAAAAAAAAAAAAAATTTTTAACCATATCATTGTTTGTCTAACTTAAATGTTTGTCTGAATTAAAGTATTAATCTTTGAATTTTTTATATTATATAATAACTCACTTGTTCTGTATAAAAATTTGTAATGTAAAGAAAAATTCGTCATCTAACTTGTAGTAGTTAGGAAGTTATTTTCTCATTTGTATTGTATTAATGGTACCCTATTAGATTATTGTATAAATATCATTTTTAAAGGGGAGAGCAATGTAAAAATGAACAATGAATAATCAATATTCATTTTTACATAAGAACCAAAATCGCTTAACGCGAGTTTGGATAATAATTTTACTTGTAGCTTCCTATTTTTGTTCGTGTCACAACCCTACGATCTACCATATCTATGGTTTTGTCGTATCCATTTTCCATTTGTTATAGAAGTTATTATAATTAATTATGATTGTCTTGCATCTCACCGTCGACCCTAGATTATGCATACGCATTGCATGTAAGAGGATTGGAACCCGTAGTTGTGCTTCTTAGTCCTTGATACCCACTCTGTCTTTAATTCGTTTCTTTTAGGTCCTCCCTAATAATGACTTATACTGTACGTATGACATAATGTGAATAACTATGACGTCATAAAGTAACTTAATTCTCTTCACGTTTTCCATACCTTGAACACTGAATCCCGTGTTTAGTATTTGGACATCTTCCGTACTGAATGTATGGTAAATTCTTTAATAATAATAATAATAATAATAATAATAATAATAATAATAAAAAGAAAAACTTCATTCTCTATACATCATTATTTGTATTGTACCCTACCTATTGTCTATTGATGCCTATCAACCTATCAGTCCATATTACGCACACAACCTATTGTGTTACGTACATGTAAAATACGTCCACATGTATTTTTTTTATTATTTTTTTTCAAGTGCGTTCACTCCTCACAAGATATTCATTAGGCTTAGGTAAGTGGTCGAATTTCGAATTCGCGAATCACAGCAAAATCGAACGCTTCTAAGATAAATATCTCCTCTCGCTCTGATCCAAATTTATAACATATAAAATAATATAACATATTATGTTGTATATAATTTATCTTGTCATGTCTCATGTACTTGTGTTGTACTAATAACCATATATAATAACCATATATAATAACCATATATTATAACCATATATTATAACCATATATTATAACCATATATAAATATATAAAAACACTGTAAGGATGGTAAACGACGTAATGTACTTCAATGAAACTGTAATTAAATGTAATGATTTAATATATAATGTAAGAATGTACTTTAATAGAAGTGTAATTAAACAATAATAAGTGAATATGAATTAATTGGTAATTGTAATCGTAATTGTAATGAACCACAATTAATACATACTCAGTCGTGTACTTAAATTGTACTTATGTACTACTATGAAATGATATCGCCTTCAGAAATGAAGATTCGGCAAAAAAATAAGATGTTTTTATTTTTATTTATTTTTTTACATTTTTATTTGGAATCTTTCAAACATCTGATCGTGTTTAAAAGGGGGGAAACTTAACCTTCCACTGCCGTCCCCAACATTTAGGCTTATATTATACATGTATTTGTAAAATGATCTTCACTTCATTACGGCTCTCTGCTTTGGTCACTGCTACGAGCCTCCCTTGTTAGCAGCCTCACTGCGGGGAGGGGGCAGAGGCCCCTTGCCTCCTTAACTTTTTAGATTCCGGCCTGAGCCATGGTCGAAAGAGGTCGAACCTCTACCCCTGTAAAATTCAGACCACTACCTGCAAATTTTTAAGAAGTAAATTACAGTAAGAGAAACTTTTTATTTTCCCCCTCGAGTTGGGCTATCTTCAGAACTTAGTCAATAAAGTCGATAAGTTATAAAAGAAAAGTCGATAATTTTAGTCTCAGAGAAAGTATCAGAGTATTATAGAAAGAGAAGAATTAATAACTGTCGACCCCATAAAGCGAGAGAGAAGAATTAGAATGTTATAGAAGAAATATCCGTTGCTGCCTCCCAACTAGAACCCCCGTCAATTCGAACCACCCAGGGCCATAGACTTACCCCCCACTTTTGTAACTTTTGAATCTCCGTATCGCCCACCAAAATTAAAAATGGAAAAACTCAAACTAAAAGTTATATACCCTGCATAAAACAATAAAATTAATTGCAATTACCTTTAGATTAATGAGATCCTTGAGCCACTAGTGGGCGGTACCGCCCAGGTTGAAGAGCACTGGTTTAAGGTATTCTCAGTATGTCGTTTCTTTGCACCGACAATGAAGTTTATACTGCTCACGTCCACGCTTCTTCTTTTCAAACTTAATCTGACTGCGAGTTAAGAAAAATAATTTATATAATTTATACCTTCGCTCAATGGCGTCCCCTCCCTCAGTCCATTGTGGGAGTGGAATGCTTCTCTCGTGGAAGGATATAAATGACGAGTTTTACTTTTTTCTCTTTATTTCACAAGGATAGATAACTTTTAAGATATTAGATTGATTTCTTTTACAATGCTAAGTAATTAGAAAATCGATATTTAGCACTACACTTGCTAAGAGAGTTATTAACGAACAAAGGACCTGAGCCGAACCGGCTAAGCAACCAGCTTCCCGTAGGATGATGCTTCGACTGCCTTCTCAAAGTGTTTGCACTTTGCCCTGGAGAAACTCCCATAGTGCCACGTTTACAAAAGGTTCGTAAGGTTGCAAAGGTTGTCTAACAATGATATTAGCAAACGAATTTATATAATTTTGGTTCTACACTTAATTCCTTTATGTGATTTATATTAGCCGAAAAGAACATTTAGAATTTAGGAACCTCTGTTTAAGATTATAGATGTTGCACCTTCGAAAAGGCTTATAAGTTAGGCTTATCGCAAAGGATGCCAGAAAATCTACTGGGTATTGAGCAATTTATACAGCTATTAAAAATTTAACAGATTAATACTTTAATTTATACGAATAGAATAATAGCTTTTAAAGGATTAATACTTAAATTTATACAAACAGAATGATATTTTTAAATTTTAACAAAAATTAATTTCCTGTGGAAAACCTTTTCCACACACACACACACACACACACACACACACACATATATATATAGGGTCGTACGCTACGCTTTGATTAGTATTTCGAACGCAAATTATATTTTTTTCTTTTCTCCAAAAAATGAATGTTATTTTTGAAATTAGTGGATAAAACTGCACTAGAAAAACATATTTTTATTTAAAATTTTTACAGTTCATAAAATTAAAAAGATTCCCAATCGTTAATACACTAGAAGTACCAAGCGGTCATTTTTGACCGCTACCATTTTTCAAATAGATGCCACAAACAGTTCAGATAAGTTTTAAACCTGACATTCCCTGACTTTTCATGAATTTATGTCATTGTTATAATATCATATTCGCTTTGTTATTTTGGTTTTAATTTTAGAAGATTTTTGCATATCTACCTATTAGGACCAAGCGGTAAAAAATTACCATTCTTTAAAACATATTAGTTTCTTTTGAATAAACTCAGAATCTTCTAAATATTCCTAAACATTCCAGATATATCCTAGAATATTTTACAACATTCTATGAAATTCTAGAACATTCTAGACAAATGTAGAACATTCCTGAAAATTCTAGAATATTTCAGAAATTTCCAGAGCTTTTTGCTTCCTATAAATTTAGGTTCCGACATGCGCTGTGCATAATTTGTGACTTTTATTTCAGGTTACTTGTCAATTCAGAGTCTACAATGTTGTACAGAGAGACAATGGCACACTCTGGTAGAAACAGACGAATCACTGTTGAAAATGCATTACGTCTTCTCCAGGAAATTGGCTCAGATGATTCAATGGATGAAGAGGACGGTGCTGTAGATCAATTGCAAGTGGTAGAACTAGCTATCAACGATGGAAGAAGTGAATTAGATAATAGTAACGATGACAAGTCTTCTTCTGTTCAGCAAAATATCATACCTTGTTTTCTTGGGGTACTACTCAGACAGAACAACACCCTGCCTTCTCGCGCTGGTGTGGCATGGACAAGATTACAGGTGAAAGAGACAGAGGTAGAACACCGATGGAAAATGTATTCATACACAAAACTGGTCCTACACCATACTCATACCAAGGTATTGAAGAGAACAGTCCTCTGGGTGCATTTCAGGTTGTTGATGAGCCTATGTAACGATCAATTCGGCACAATACTGAAATTCATGGAAAACTAAATGACCAAATGTTATCATTGCTCTTGAAGATGTGAAAAAATTCTTAAGGCTCTAAATTGCTCGTGGAGCTTTGGTTGCAAAGAATACACCCCTGAAACATTTATGGAACAAAGAATGGGGCCCACCTATATTTCAGAGCACAATGAGCAGGCAGAAGTTTGAATTGATCATGAAGCACATGAAACTCTTTCATATTGAACTGCCAAAAGTGCTATGTACCAAACACTGATTTCACCACTGATGAACAGCTGCTTCCCTGCAAATCACGTCCATTTATTCAGTACATAGCATCAAAGCCGGATAAATTTGAAGTAAATTCTGGCTCCTTGTAAACATGAGGTCGAAATACCTTTGCAGTGGAAAACCATATTTGGGCAAAGATCCCACTCGAAATACTGCACATGACCTTCCAGTTGATGTCTGTCTAACACTCATAAAACCATACTTGAAGAAAGGCTATCATGTGACAATGGATAACTTCTTTACCAATTTGGAGTTGGCTGAGAAATTCAAAGGTCGAAAAACAACTATTCTAGGAACTATCAGAAGACAGAGACGAAAAGTTCCCAATGTAGAAGCTACAACGAAAGGAAAGCCACTTTAGTCATCTGAGATCTACAAATCACCATCTGACTGCACTCTGACAATTTCCAAGGCCAAGAAGGCAAAAATTGTTTATTTTCTCAGCTCAATGTATAAAAGTGTTGCAACAGGTGAATCTCACTCCAGAAAGCTACCAGAAACGGTGAAGTGCTACAATACCAGCAAAGTGGGTGTAGACATTCTTGACTAAATGGCTCGGTACTACACTAGCAAAACTGCAACCAAGAGATGGCCAATGGCGATTTGGTTCAATATCCTTGATTTGGTGTGCATAAATGCATAGGTTGTATACTGTGAGGTAACCGGATCCAGAGTTTCACGCCGAAACTTTCTACTTGATCTAATAAGAAAAATGTGCAAGCCAAAGGTTGTAGTAGCTTATCCTGCAATGGAGCTTGGTGAGCCAAAGCTACCTGCTCAGAATCCAGCGGCGCCTAAACTTCGTCAATGTCAATTTGAAGTCATGTAAAAACAAGTCTGCTTTTACATGCAAAGCATGCAGAAAGGTATGCTGTGGCACACATTCTGGACCTAAAGTTACTGTTGTGAAATGTTCTGACTGTATGTGAAATGTTCTACCAATGGATTCATCATTTATCTTCTGTATGCATAGAACATTAGTCAATAATATTGAATTACAGTATATCTGATTAATTTTGTAAATATAAAAAGTTAATAGAGCATATCAGTACTAAAAATACATAATTTTGTAAAATTTTCTAAATTGTAAATAAAAAATTTGAGAATTCGACAGCTAACGGGGAGATGAGGAGGTTGTACACAGTTGCTGCTAAGCGGTCAAATTTGACCGTTCGGTTCTTCTAGGTAGAGAGCATTTCTGATACTTCTAGTGTTAAAATAATAAAACCCGAAAAACTGCGAAGCTTTTCGAGAGCGTCTTCCGTCTTTATTCGGGAAGTGAGCAGAAACTAAAGGTGACACTCGAACTCAGAAATAATATTTAATAAAAAACGTCATGCCTCAGGCAACTCAAATAGGTGTAAATAATTCCGAAACGCAGATTTTGACAGCTAAAATGAGATAATTGATTTTTTTTTTTTTTGTAAAAGACCACGAGTGGAACATGAAACCCGTGAAACGAGATTAAGTTGGGGAGAAACCAAGTCACGAATTTTCCCTCCAATTCTGGAGTATATCGAATTCCCTGTTAGGACTGTTCGAAAAGTTATATCGGCGAAACTATTGATTTCAAAAGATACCCTTACCAACATAAATATAGTTTGAATACGGCCGATGAAAATTCGGCCTTAAATAGGCATCTGACATTGATAACGCTAACTTTTAAATATCAGCTCGCCGAATCTTTTATTAAAAAAATACTGATAATTTTAATATAAAACATGGAACCTTCCAACTTGATTTTATGACTAACTTTTGGCTGTCAAAATCTTCTGCTACGGAATTACTTACGACTGTTTGAGTTGCCTGAGGCGTGACGTTTTTAACTAAATATTCTTTTTGAGTTCGATTCTCACTTTTAGTTTCTGCCCACCTCCTGAAAGAAGAGGGAAGACTCTCTCGAAAAGCTTCACGGTTTTTAGTATGGCATTATTTTAACCATTGGGGATTTTAATTGTTATATATATATATATATATATATATATATATATATAGTGTTGGCAAAAGTAAATGGACACCTTTGGTTTTTCCATATTTTTTAATTTGATAATAAAAGTCAATAAATAACAACAGATTTAATCAATCAATATATTTACAGTAGAATCGTGTTGCTTTTTCCTTTGCATTATGTAAAACGGACGCACGTTCTGGCATTCCATTGATGAGCTTTGCCATTTGTTCTTGAGAGCAATTATCGAGATGTCTATTTACATTTGTTGACCCTCTGTAATTTCACAATGACTGGTGATAACGACAGTGCCTAGAGCGTTGTAACTGCCGCTGCGGTTGGCATCAATGTTCCACCATTCGCAGGTCTGGTTTTTAGAGGTTGAAGGGATGTTCGCCGCCAGGAGAATAATCAGCAGATGATGAAATATTACCATTCTATGTCTCCTTTGTCTCCCGCCCTAGCAGCAGAGGTAAAAGACATTTTGGTTGATCCTCCGGAAGACATGTCTCACAAGACGCTGAAGAAGGCAGTCACAGCAAGGACGGAACAATCGGATCGGGACCGACTGCAATGCCTCCTCATGACGGAGAAGCTGGTTGACCGGCGCTCGACACAGTTTCTGCGCCACTTGACGCAACTTTGGGAGGCAGTGGGGCCAGTTCTGGCCACACCCTCCTGCGACAGCTTTTTATCCAGCATTTACTTTTCAGCATCCATCGGATTCTGGCCCTTGCTAGGACCGGTCCCACTCTCAAGGAATTCACAGACAGGGCCGACTGCATCATAGAAGGGGAGGCCCCCCAAATTGTTGCAGTCAGCACCGCGTCGAAAGCCGATGTTGCGCGGCTAGGAGAGGAAGTTTCAGCCCTTACTACTACGGTGAAGAGCTTTGCCCTTCAGATGCAACAAATGGTAGGCCAAAGTCCGCGCTGACGCAGTCGCACGCAGATCTGCAACTTCCAAAACGTGTCGTCCTCCTCACGTCTACATGACGACGGTTTGTGTTGGTACCACCTACGACACGCGGACCAGGAAAAGCGGGAAACGCCACGGCGGGGCAATGATAGCTTCATGTGCCCCCCACGCAAGGTTCGTCTTTTCCACGTCACCAACGCCACTACTAAGTTGCAGTTCTTCGTCAACACAGGGGCCGAATTAAGTGTTAATCCCCCTTCCCGGGGGGATAACGCATTCTCAGCTTCATTTCGAATTACATGCCATCAATATCAGCCCCATCAAGACCAACGGAGGAAAATCCCTTCCTCTCAATTAGCGACTGTGCCGATTAATGGGTGTTTATTATTTCAGTAGTAAAACAATCCATTCTTGAGGCAGATTTCTTACAAAACATCGACCTCGCTGTTTACTTGCGAAATCGTCGCCTCATTGATCAGGTTACTAGCCTCAACGTGCAGGGCGTCATCATCCCCTCATCAGCACCTCCGCCAGCACATTTGAAGTCCCACCCTCGGTTGCTGTACGAGAATTTGCAGTTAGAGAGTTCAGAAGAGCAGTGTCTGATATAATAGCGATAGTAAAGAGAGAGTGAGGAAACATTGCGTCGAAGAGAGAGGGATTGAAGACTGTCAGTACGAGGCGAGGAATTGATGAGACGAAAAGCCTTTGATTCCACCCGGTCAAGTACGCCTGCGCGAGTTGAGCCACCCCATACATGAAAAACATACCCCATACATTGGCGGACAAGACCCTTGTACAGAGACAGCAACTGAGTTCGGGGTGAAGAAACTGCGGAGGCGGTACAACAAACCTAAGAGAGTATATGCGATCTTTCCACGAAATATCACGAGAAAAGGAAACGCCAAGAATGTTGATGTTAAGAGAAGAGGAAGGATTGAGCTATGTATTGTTGAAGGTAAGGAGATAGTCGTGTGGAAGATTGTGACGAGTAGACAGATGGAAGAACTGATTTTTTGAGGCATTGAAAGAAACAAGGTTTTCTCTGCCCCAATCAGAGATAGCAGGAATATCAGAGGTCAGGTGTTCCATAGCCGTTCCACGCGAATCGTGCAGTGACTGTTGAGAGGGACGCTTTGTGAAGCGGGTAGAGAAGTGAAGAGTGGAACTATCGGCTTTGGAGTGAATAGGAAAGGAAGTGCGAATTAAAGTATCATTAAAAAATAAAAGGAAAAGAGTAGGAGACAGGACAGAACCCTGATGAACACCACTATAAATAGATTAAGGAGTGGCCATCTACAACCGCAGCTATAGATCGGCCAGAAACAAAATTCGAGATGAAGGCACAGATGGAAAGAGAGAAACCGAAAGGAGTGCAGTTTGGAAATTAAAATTTTTGCCAGAATCTATCAAAAGCTTTTGATATGTCCAGTGCGATTGCAAATATTTCACCGAAATCCGATAAAAGGGTGACAAAAATCAGAGATATACAAAAAGATCGCCAGTAGAGCCTCCCTTGCGGAACCGATACTGACGATCTGAAAGAAGATTGTGAGAAGGAAGTGTTTAAGAATTTCCCTATGAAAGATAGATTCCAAAACTTTAGAAAGGAAAGAAATCAAAGCAATTGGACGATAGTTGAAGGGTTCAGAGTGGTCACCCTCCTTCGGGACAGACTGAATGAAAGCAAACTTCCAGCAGAAAGGAAAAGTACCGTATGAGAGACAAAGACGAGAGTTTGCCTAGACAGGATGTCAGCACTGAAGCACAGTTCTTAAGAACAAGAGGAACATCATCAAGACCGTACCTCTTCCTAGAGTTGATTCCCAGATAGGGCAGAAGGAACAGAACATCTTTGGAAGAGATTCTAATTTCAGACATAATAAAGTCAGACGCTGGAGGAAGTCGAGGCCCAGCACAGGAATCCTCCATGGATGAATTGGAACCGAAAGTTTGAGGAAGAGTTCAACTTTATTAGGAGAAGAGACGGCAACGGAGCAGACGGAATGGAAAAGAGGTAGGAAAGAAGAGGAAGTAAAGTTGTTGAAGAGGTTATTTGCTAGATGCCAGAAAGCACAAGAAAGAATTAGAATTCGAAAGGTTTTTACAGTTTTCTCGGATGAAGGAAATTTTGGCGAGTTGAAGAAGATTTTGCACGATTCCGGGTAGAAATATAAGCTGAGTGAGAGTCAGGAGTTGGATGGCGACGGTACCTTCTGAAAGGCTCCTCTCCGTTGGGAATAGCATTAGAACAAGTTAAACGAAGGTTTTTTTTGCATTAGTAGTAGGAAAAGAATATGGAATGTACGCCAGTAGTATGGGCGCAAAAGGAGAGAGTGCAATGCAATTGCAAATGTTGATCAATATTGCAAAGGAAATGTTGCATAAATCATGCAACAAAGGGAGGGGAATGTTGCGAGATGTTATGCAACAAAGGGGGAGGGGGAATGTTGCAAGAGCAACATGGGTTATGCAACTTGAGGCGGAGTTATCCCCCAAGAAAAAGAGAGGAGAAGCAGAGAGAGGAAGGGAGGTGTTCGCCTGGCAGAAGCCAAGCGCATATTAAGACTTCAGCCGAGCGGCCGTTGTCTTAATATGTTCCTAATCAACCAGTTGGCTTATCTGTCTGATCTGCCAGTTTGCGCTATTTATTTAATTAAAGCATATATTCTGGCTTAACCAGCTAGTTGGCTTATCTGGCTGCGCTGCCAGATTGCGCTATTTATTTAATTAAAGGATATATTCTGACTTAACCAGCCAGTTGACTTAGAAGGCGTAAATGGCTTGTTCAGGTGTACAGGTTGAGTTGCCAGAGAGCGCTATTTATTTAAATAATGCATATATTCTTTACAGTTGCTTTAGAAATCCGTTTTAGAAGCCAGGCAATTGATATAATTAAATGTACAACCAAAAGAATTAAATAAAACACCATTACATCATTCTGTTCATTTAGACGAATTAATGGAATCAGAAATATATACAAAATAAATATACAATGGAATCATTATGATCAAAAATAATAATAGCATAATAAATACGGACGATGAATATATAATCAAAATAAATATACAATGGAATATAAATGATCAAAAAATAATAATAGCATAAAAAATACGAACGAGAAATATATAATCAATAATATACAAAACGTTGTAGTATTACCATCAATATATTAGTACAGGAAATATATATATATACACAGTTATATTAAATAATTAAATACATTGAAAATAATAATATACGAAACGTATAATCAATTGCACATTAGTAGAGGAAATATATATATATATATATATATATATATATATATATATATACACACACAATTAAATAAATAAATATACAGCAAAATACTTTATGTTCTACAGGTTATATTAAATAATTAAATATAATGAAAATAAAAATATACGAAACGTATATATAAGGGTAAAAATGAACAATGAATAATCAATATTAATTTTTACATGAGAACCAAAATCGCTTAACGCGAGTTTGGATAGAATTTTTATTTGTTGCTTTCTATTTTTGTTTCAGTGTCATAACCATGCGACCTACCATTTCTATGGTTTGGTCTTGTCCATATTTCCACTTTTATTTGTTATAGAATTTGTTATAGTTGATTGTGGTTGTCTTGCATCTCACCCTCATCCCTAGATTATGCATACACATTGCATATAACAGGATTGGAATCTGTAGTTGTACTTCTTAGTCCTTAATACCCACTCTTTGTCTCTAATTCGTTTCTTTTAAATCCTCACAATAATGACTTATACACTATGACGTCATAAAATAACAAATTTCCTTCACGGTGTCCATATCTTGAAAATTGAATCACGTGTTTAGTATTTGGACATCTTCCGTATTCAATGTATGGTAAATTCTTTAATATATAAAACTTCTTTCTCTATACGTCAGTATTTATTTGTGGTGTTATGCAGTATAAATATTATCATTCAACCATATTCGCCCATACGTCCATATCTTATCTAGACCATTATCCTATATCAATTCTATTAAATATTCATTTTTACTCGTGTCAGTCTATGAAATGCAAAACTTTATGCATTCGTATCTGTTCGTTCGAAAACGCGCAAATACGTTCTCGTGTATTATTTTTTATTTTTATTTTTAATTATTTCGCCTCCCGCAATGAACTCGAAAATGCTTAGGTAAGTGATCAAATTTCGCTAGCTACGGCAGAAGCGAACGCTTCTAAGATAAAAATCTCCTCTCACTCTGATTCAAATTTATAACATATTATGTCGTATATTATGTTATATACCGTATGTGCCCATGTACTTTGTGTTGTATTAATAACCATATATAAGTATAAAACATTGTAAGCATTGTAAGTGACTAATTTACTTAATAATGTAATTGATGTAATGTACTTTAATAAAACTGTAACTAAATGTAATAATTTAATATAATGTATGTACTTTAATAACGATAATTAACGATAATAAGCGAATGTGAATTAATTGGTAATTGTAATCGTAATTGTAATGAACCAGAATTACAACGTACTCAATGATATACTTAGATTGTACTTATGTACTACTACGAAATCATATCGCCTTCAGAAATGTATACTCGGCGAAAATACGATTAGTTTTTATTTTGTTTTTTAATTTTTATTTGGAATCTTTCATCTGATCATGTGTTTAAAAGGGGGAACTTAACCTTCAACTGCATTCCCCCAACATTTAGACTTATATGATACATGTAATTGTAAAATTAACTTCACTCTTCTTTGGTCCTCGCTGCGAGGAGAGGGAAGAGGCCCCTTGCCTCCTTAATTTTTAGATTCCGGCCTGAGCCATGGTCGAAAGAGGTCGAACCTCTACCCCTGCAAATTCAAAGCACTACCTGTACATTTTAGAAGTAAACTACAGTCAAAGAAAGTTTTTTATCTTTTCCTCGAGCCTTGTTCTCTTCAGGAATTAAGTCAGTAAAGTCGATAAGTTTAGTACCAAGAGAAAGTATCAGAGTATTATAGAAAGAGAAGAATTAACAACTGTCGTGCCTATAGCGAGAGAAAGAAAATTAGAATGTTATAGAAGAAAAGTACCGCGAGAAAATATCCGTTGCTGCCTCCCAACCAGAACCCCCGTCGACTCCGAACCACCCGAGGGGCATAGACGGAGGGGTTATAAAATATATATACACACAATTAAATAATTAAATATACATCAAAACACTTTATGTTCTACGGCGCAAAACGCTAAACTCACACGTAATCGAGTTTACATTCAAATCGATATACTTTGCACAACGCGGTAAAACCGTCCAAGCAATACTTCACCGTTCGAGTTATACGGATGCCTATACTCGACATAAATTACTTTTATATCGTTCAATACTATTTTTATGCCCACTATACATTCGGCTGGCAAATTATCTTTAAACACGGCTGGAATACAATCAAAAGCACGCACAAAGAGGTCCTCGTTAACCACATCATTATTAAATACAAGTTTATAAACACACCTTCCCAATCGAAGGTTTTTTTTTTACCGTCCCGAGCTTTTCAATCGTGAACTCTTCTTCACTCTGCATAGCGGCAATTGAAATAATCTTCCAAGTCGTAACGACAGCTATTCATTATATAGAGGTAGAGCTTTTCAGGGTGAACAGTGTAGGCAAGCTCAGCCCTGTACCGCTCAAGCGCTTTGTACCAAAGTTCGAGATATTTCGAAGAATCTAAACCTTTTAAATATGCATCAAGCTCTAGACTATTCTCGCCTTGTTCATTCCTACATTCGATAAATCCGTCGAGCAGAGCGGTGTATGCGTATTCAAGAACCGTGTCAAAATAAATCATATCCGTAACACGAGCATCTAATATAGGCTTCAGCTTTTGGAATCCGACGATTTCAAGCATTCTGTCGAGGATGAAACGGTTTCGCGTAGGGACAAGAACGTTATTATCAGATGCATTCTTCCACATCAGCCGTATATCAATGCATGGCTGATCATTATTTATACACAACGTGAAAACAACGGCATATGAGGGGGCGTCACTAATCTGCTCTCTTCTTGTACCAACACCTGCAGGTATTTTATAACGGAGACATCGTACGAGGCGTTGAGAATGCTTCTCAAAGAAGTTCCATCGTATTCGCACGTCTAGTCGGTTGAAGCTCTGAGGTGACTATGAGCCACAGGTGGAAGGATCGGGTCGACGGGCGGAGTGAGTCAAGCTGATGAAACGTGTACGGGTTTGTTCGAACTTGTGTATTTCGTAAGGTACACGGGTGGGCGGCTCGCTGGGGGGAGCGAGTCACACCATAAACTGCTGAAGTGTGTACAGGCTCGTTCGAAAATTTGTGTCCTTGGACAAACAGAATTTTCTGCTACATGAAGCAATACCGGCTTTAATGTTTTATCACTCACCAGATGTTCATTTCCACAAACTAAACATCTTCACAATCCGGTACACTATTTGAGAGAAACATATGTCCATATTTATCCTTTTTGTTTAACAAGCGATACTCGTTTCTAAAGTCTGTTAAAAACTCACAGCCCATTAGCCACAACCTCACTACAAACTTCGTTATTATATATTAATATAGTGGTAAAAAACTTAAGATTCTCCATGATGACAAGATTTACATTCTCAACCGTAGGGTACGAGTAGTCGGTATGATGTAACATGACATAATATCGCTTGTCATACCACTCAGCAACAAGGCTCACTATCCATAACCGTTGCTTATCTTCTGAACGTGTTGCTTCTTCTACTTCACGGTATATGCGAGCTTTTATAAAGGTTAGGTCTACAACATACTTCACTACATCGTTTGTACTACGAAATCCTACAATGCCCTCGCCAGAATACCCGTAGAGTATTTGATCATCTTGGTCCTTCGCACTGTTTAATGTAGCCTCAAAAATATCAAAGGAGGGTGGAATAGGGAGTTTTTCAGTATCCACCACATCTTGGCACGTTGCTGAATACCACTTCATAAACGTTGAACACGCGGAGCTTAGCTTTTTTACTGTACACTCACACACACACGCATGCACGCAAAGGAGAAAATGAAACCTTAATTGAAACAAATGTACGTGATAAATAAACATATCGTTAACAATACACATATATATAAATACAATCAAGGATTAAGTACCCAAAGGTACGGTATCATAGGTACCAGGCACCTGGTAGCGCTTCCTATAGGTGTTACAACATACCTTCGTGCCCCTAAGTTCCTTCATACACCCCAGTTTCTGCGCCCGAAAATTGTGCGTCCCCACAGTCAGTTGAGGTAGCTGGTCACCATCATCTCCCAAGCACACTAGATCCTTCAACGAGTCAAAGTTAACGACTCGACGGTTCGCATGGTTAAGCGTGATACCCTTAGCCTTCGCGATATACTTCATATCATCCCCTACCCTCACCCGTACCCCATAGGTTTTTGGCCCTGTTGATACAAACGAGTCTGCGTATGCACCATCACCATACTCATCGTTGATCTCGTCAGTTAGCTCTCCGAGGAATTCCCCAATAGCGGGCATGTATTCACCTTCCCTCGCTGTGAATATTACGCTATCTGTGTCAGCGTACAGCACCCTCCGACCAAGACAGTGCAATAGGCCCCAAAGTTTGAATTGGGCGTAGGCCGTGTGAAACTGGCTACAGGTATGTTTGTAACCCGTGAGGTATCTGTGGCCAGTTCGGTGATGTTGTACTTTATTATATAAGTATTACCTACATTCACGATCTCCATAACCTCTTTATCGGGAGAGTTGGCGTAATCCCAGACTTCACTATAACTTTGTGCCAAATGGACGTTCCCTTTGCCGGTATTCTGTGCAAATTTCACCCAAAGACTGTTTAGACACAACTTTGCACTAAAACGCTTTCCAGGATTGTTAACAATACCCCAAGCTGTATACCTTCATGGGCACAGTAACGCTGAATATCAGCCGTTTATTCATCTTCGGTATCAACCCCTCGCAGATATCCTGATGCTTCTAACTTATCCTTCAAAAAAGCGTTCATATATGGTGTGAAAAGGTTGGGTAGCTTCTGAAACCTCCACACCTAATGTATCTTCAATATTCTATACCCATGGCGAACGGCTAGGGCCCGCTCAGGGCTTGTATATGCACCTCTGATCTTAAGCTGGTTGGTTGTATTGTTACAATCACCATTTTTCTCTTCTGCGCACTTCACGCACAGGGCAAACATGAGCTTGTGATCTATAACGATGGGTAAGATCGGCATCCATAAATCGCGACGGGGGAGCACGTCTACGAAAGAGAGTCTGAAGTAGCGCTCATTCAAGTTAGCTGAAAGCTCCTCGATGGTTGGTATGGTGGGACCCACCATTTTTTCAGGTGCATCTACGGGGCACGGATTGTTCTTCATCACGTAGGAGTATAAAGAGCAGAAGTCGTAATAGTGGAGTTTCACGTAGACGGAAAGTATAACTTGAATGGGTTTCTGTGCCCTCCAAACAAGCTGTCACCGCATTTGAGGGGGTCCAACACCATTGAACGTTTGATGGCCCTTATTTCTTCACGGTACTGGCCATCTGTTTCCATCTGTACATCATACTCATGCTCCCACACGATTTTCTGAGTGAACTGGGAGCCTATAAGTTGATCACGGTTACGGGTCCCTGCGAGGCTGTCAGTGGGGGATCTTCCATAAAGGTCCCCTGTGAAGGAACATTCAATACGCGAGCATCCACGCCACCAGCAGTCGTTAAAGGAATACACACTTAGGGCGGCTCGTTTTTACACTTTTTTCGATATTTGATTGGGGGTAGTGCGAAAAAGTTGCGATTTGGAGAGAAAATAAAGTGTGTAAAATTTTTTTGATCTACGTCAATACCTTCCGGTGGCGGCGAGTCCTTAAAAATCGAAAAATAGGCCTAAAAACACATCAAAATTTTATATAATTTTACATAATTTTTATATAATGTTCATTGTTCAATGACTGCTATTAATTTATTCAAGCCTATAATAGTGTTCTCAGGGTTGTTTGCACAGAAATATACCGGAATTAACATTTGTATAACATCTTGTTAGAACTTGCTTTAAATCAATATTTTGGATATTTTAACGGCTAAGACGCCACCGGAAGTTATTAACAGATTGTGCTGAAATTTTTATTGTTTATTTTGTAAGTCTTTAAAACCATTTTCCAATCTACCCCGTTAGGCCTATTTTTCGATTTTTAAGGACTCGCCGCCACCGGAAGGTATTGACGTAGATCAAAAAAATTTTACACACTTTATTTTCTCTCCAAATCGCAACTTTTCCGCACTACCCCAAATCAAATATCGAAAAAAGTGTAAAAACGAGCCGCCCTAAATTACACAGTCTTCTCACCAGTGGTTGGTTCCTCACTTAGGCCGTCAACCCTAAAAACACGACAATTGACCTTAACGGTACTTCACCCGTGTTGCGGGCATGTTTTATATATACCCCTGTCTGTTGTTGTAGGTGTATGGGCCACTAAATAGCCTTGTGCCCACAACTGCGGGGGCTGCTTCTGTGAATGACTGCTAAGGTGTCTTTAGGCATGAAGTTATTCTTGAACACCGTAAAACATAATGAGGCGATCGTTGTCGCGACTTGAATCGGATCGCATATGAAACGGGCTATTTACATCCTTCTAGAGGATTGAAAACATACTCTAAGTACACATACGTCATTCACGCAATAACGTTCACATTCATCAGCTATATTGTATAGATTAGCTTCATTAAAACTGTAGTAGGAGCGGTCAAAATCTTCATGCTACTATCACTCATGTTGGTGTAGCTAAAGTAATGTTTGGGTGGAGGTAGTCCTAGTAATTCAAATTTCGTTAGTGAGGAATATGTAAGGGAAATATCCTTTTCAAACTTCAGCGGCTACGCCCATGACCTTGGGCAGTTTTGCTAATTTACAAGGTGTGAACAGCAGGGTCTTTAAACTGTACATTACCTCTTATCTGCATCTGTATTAGTTTGTTGCCTCTTATAAAGGAACTGTGTCAAATTTCGCTCCGTTATAGGCAAGAATATAACCAGTCATTTTTTTTAACTTGTCCGCTAAATTGACAATATAGGGCTGTCGTGTGCATTTTTTTAAAACGTTTGTCCATTTTCCACATTTGTGGCACTCATCACACTCGAACTCCATGCACTCATCACAGATAGTGCAATATTTTGGATATTTTAACGGCTAAGACGCCACCGGAAGTTATTAACAGATTGTACTGAAATTTTTATTGTTTATTTTGTAAGTCTTTAAAACCATTTTCCAATCTACCCCGTTAGGCCTATTTTTCGATTTTTAAGGACTCGCCGCCACCGGAAGGTATTGACGTAGTAGGTATTGTAGTAGGAGCGGTCAAAATCTTCATGCTACTATCACTCATGTTGGTGTAGCTAAAGTAATGTTTGGGTGGAGGTAGTCCTAGTAATTCAAATTTCGTTAGTGAGGAATGTGTAAGGGAAATATCCTTTTCAAACTTCAGCGGCTACGCCCATGACCTTGGGCAGTTTTGCTAATTTACAAGGTGTGAACAGCAGGGTCTTTAAACTGTACATTACCTCTTATCTGCATCTGTATTAGTTTGTTGCCTCTTATAAAGGAACTGTGTCAAATTTCGCTCCGTTATAGGCAAGAATATAACCAGTCATTTTTTTTAACTTGTCCGCTAAATTGACAATATAGGGCTGTCGTGTGCATTTTTTTAAAACGTTTGTCCGTTTTCCACATTTGTGGCACTCATCACACTCGAACTCCATGCACTCATCACAGATAGTCTGACTTACGAGTAAATATGGAATGATCTCTGGTTTCAGCATTCGTGTAAGTTTCTATATCGTAGTACACGGTTATACAAGGGTATTTTTAGGTTTAGCATCTTTCATATAACATCCATGCTTCACTCCATCCGCCTTATATTTTTCATGACATGTAGAACAGTGAATTTCATCGCATTTATGTTTGTAATTCCCCCAATTATCCATCATGTGAAACATACAGCACTGACAAATCCTCATGTTCCTGCAAGTGCCATTTGATTTATGGAGTTCAAAGCATTTATTACACAAATCATGATGCCTTCCATATTTTCGACTTTTATCATAACTGGCGTAGAGAACCCTTATGTTACGGATGGAGAGATACGATGTTCCTGACAATTCTAAAATAAGTAGAGGTCTTGTACGATCTGTCACGCTGCTTTTAAAAACATACACAGTCCTACGACGATCATCCATTCCAAATACGACTATACGTGCATTCATTTCCTGCTCGACCCTTCTCAGTTCTTCAGGACCCATATTAAACTCAAACTCAAGCTTACAATCTGAAGCCAGTTTACGTGCACGCTGTACAACCGTGGGCAGCCGTATTTTTTGGATCCAAGTATTTAGCACAGTGAACATATAAGCTAAAATTATTGCTATAAAACCACATCCACGATCGACGTTCAAATGCTTTCTGTAAATAACCGGAGAATTGAAATTAAGAGTATAAAGTGTGGCACTATGACCCGCAACCCGGAATACTCTGTCAATATCTACCATGAAGTTGTCTATATTGAAGGATGTACCACTTTGAATGGCTTGCATTATACGCCCCAAGATATATTCTCTATCTACAGCCGCTAAACGTCTGAACGGAATTACCATCCAAAAATCTTCCCCGTCATCTGACCCGAACCTGAAGGATAACCTCGTCCGGACTTCACGTTCGTCGCGGTTCTGGAGCGCAATCTCCACAATACTTTCAACTACGCGCCGCAGTCCGTTGGTATACAGGGATCCAGGGTCAACCCTGACCACGTACTGATTTCTAGTCAGGGCAGGGTGGGGGTAGCCCTGCGCACCAACTCGAATGTCATACCATCCTCCACAGTATGAGAAGCTGCTGTGGAGGAAGTACCCGGAACTGAACAATGGGGCATATTTGAGGAAGGTACTATTGTGGGGGTTGTGTCGTAAGACGTAGAGGGTTGGGGCTCTATTACTGGGGGTCTAACAACCGGAGCAATCCTGGCACGCTTTATACCTGACGTGGAGGGCTCTTCATCATGCTTCCGCTTTGAACTGTCGCATGCTACAGGTGTCGCTGGTGAGGGTTCGTCAGCGGGGAAGGGTTCTGTAGCTGCACGGTCATCGGGTTCGTCTGTGATATCGATGATGGGGTGCTGTACATCGTCGTCATTCACGGTTCTGTGGAAGAAGAAAACAAAATATAAGGAACAGCACTCAAAATTTGTAATATTTTGTAAATGACCCACTTAGGGGTGTGACGTGTTAGAGATGGAATCTGTAGAAAAATTCAGGTTCACAAGCCCCTCCACATGTATTATATCTGGCCCTACAGGATGTGGAAAAACTGTATTTATGCTTAAAATCATTAAAGATAAGGGGAGATGTTCTCAAAATTTGTGCATAAAGTAATATGGTGCTATTCGACGTATCAGTCAGTGTTCAACGAGTACCAAGATGAAATTTTGTTCCACAAGGTGTATATGACGTTAATTCGTTAAAAGGTAATGAGCATACAGTTATTGTAATTGACGATCTCATGTTGGAAATGGATAAAACGTTTGCCGAGACATTTACAGTGTTCTCCCACCATCTTAACATAAGCGTATTCTTCATCAACCAGAATCTATTTTTCAAAAATAGATACATGCGCGATGTGTCGCTAAATACACAATATCTAGTCTTATTCGCACAACGTAGAGATGTGTCACAAATTGGGGTATTAGCCAATCAAATGTTCCCGAATCAACGTAAGGAGTTTTTGGAGGTTTATAAAGAAGCCACAAGCCAGCGTTATGGATATTTGCTTTGTGACCTTCACCCGCGAAACACGTTTAGGGTGCTTCTAAGAACGAATATATTCCCAAGCGAACCTGAAACGGTGTATATTCCAGAATGACAAATAGGCTGAAGAAATATCGTGAATTAATAAAAATCTATCAACGATTGCCCCGGGCACTGCAACAGATGTTTGTTAAAAATATCGACTCCGACTTTTTAAAATGCATCTGTGAAATCTGTCTTAATGTTATAAAATGTAATGTGCCAATGAAACCCTCTCAGAAGGCTCGCTTACGTCGTTACAAGAACATAATACGAGCGCTCGCTCATAAAAGTCAAACTGTGGGTAAGAAAAAGCGAATTATTGTACAAAGAGGAGGATCATTCCTACCCATCTTATTTTCAGTTTTGGGTCCTTTACTGACTAGATTAATATAATGAAGAAGGTGGTTGTGATTCCGCACGAGGTGTATGCTTCATTGCAAAGTTCAAAGATTCCAGACACGGCTCTAGAACCCCGTAAAAGTAGGCTTAAAAGAATGGAAAGCGAGTTGCTAGCCCTATTAAACAGTGAAAAGTCACCTGATGAGAAAAGGATCTTGTACCAAGAGGCTTTGCAGAAATTTCTTCATGAGTACGAAGATTATAAGAATCCGACAGAGCTCCCCGTGGTTATTAGGCACAGCGCGAGTAGCGCTGAGCATGGCGACACAGGACCTGGCCCGACGTTAGAGATGACCAACCAAAGAACAACGGAACACAACACATCGAACATGTGTAAAAACAGTCTCCCACATACATTGAGGAATAAAGGCTTAAGTCTTTATAATCTATTGAGTGAGGACCCCATCATACAGTGGGCCGATACAGGCGAGGTCATTGTTGAAGGAACAAGGGTACAAGGATCCAATATCGTTGATATTGTTCATGATCTGGTGAGAAAGTGGGACAGACCCTCACCAACAGGATGGAAGCATATTAAAGCAAGACTACAACAAATAAATGTCCCCAAAACATTGATAGGTAATCTGAATAGGTTAAAAGACCTGGATCAAGTCTCGCATGTGTCACAACTGAGTACGCCATCGCCCCCAGCAGCAGCGTCTCTGAAGAGAGAAAGAAGAGAACAAACGGCCAACCTTATCCACGTGTCTCTAAAATACGCAAATGGCTAACATATTAAGTAAACGCTATTATGACATTTCTAACCCGCCTCCTATGGTGGCGTTAATAGACTGTACAGAGGTGTTTACGGAGTAGGGAAAAAAGATGTTGAGCGGTTTTTGCGGGAACAGGATGCTTATACACTTCATAAACCGGTGAGAAAAAGGTTTAAAACGGCCAAGACAACCGGATTCGATTGACTCTATTTGGCAAGCGGATTTAACAGACATGCAAAGATATTCAGTGTATAATGACGGATACCGCTACATCCTATTCATAATAGATGTATTCTCTAGATATCTGTGGCTAATTCCCTGAAAAATAAATCGCCTGAAACAGTTGCTAAAGCGACCAAAACGTTGATGTTAAAAGAAGAAAGGGTTCCTGGCTATTTTTGTACGGATATGGGGAAAGAATTTATAGGTCGCGCTTTTCAGAACATGCTGACAGAGTTTAATATCAGTTACTACACTAGCAGTTCTATACATAAGGCCTCTTTAGCTGAAAGAGTTCAACGTACCATAAAGGAACGCATGCATCGCTATTTTACACATAAAAACACATACAGATATATAAACGTTCTCGGGTCATTGGCATCATCATACAACCGTTCACACCACCGTACGATTGGCACAACACCTAACGAAGTTTTAGAAAGAGGTACGCTGCCAGAGGTGAGAAGAGATGGAGCACCGCCACCACACTCTACACATTTCAAAATCAATGATTATGTAAGGCTATCACGTTCGGGAAATAAATTCGCGAAGGGATTTGAGCAAGGATGGACACGTGAGATTTTTAAAGTTCGTGCTATGAGACCTAAAGGCGAGATAATGATGTATTACGTTGAAGATTTGAATGGGGAAGAGATCGCTGGAGGCTTTTACCGCGAGGAGTTGCAGAAAGTGACATTTAATTTAGGAAAAAGTGTGTTTAAAATTGAAAAAATTTTAGGCAGCAAAGGTTCAGGAAAGAGAAAAATGTACCTGGTGAAATGGCTGGGTTACCCAGAAAGCTTCAACACCTATATAAAAGCTGCTGCAATAATGAAGCTTAATTAGTATGCAACATGGCGCCTAGCCACTTCTATGTCACACTCCCGTCCTCTTCTTCTCTCTCTGTACATCCTAACAACACCCTCGCCAACTTTGTGACAGAACTCCACGGACCCATTGAATTGGAGCGTGATTCGTATGAGGTGGGTTATGTGAACTCCAGTTAGTCTCCAAATTTTTAACTCTTGAAAATGAGCAAATCATATTTCTGATCCTTAGAAGAATCGATGAGTGCGAAAAATTAGACATAACCTTAGACAATACTATGCGATCAGTCCTGTTCGGTGAGGAACAGTACTATAGCACAAATGTTCGCTAGGAATCGGCATTATGATACAGCCATGGACATTGTGACGGGGTTAAACAAGAGTCTTGAAAAGTCGTACCTGACAAACGATTTACTTTTTGAAGTCGTAAACGTAGACACGCCTGCATGCACATTGAAGTTAAAACCAACGCTTAGTAGAAATATTAAAGATAAAGTGCTGTTCATAATTGTGGCTGAGGGCCGATATAGCGCAGCTCTCCAAAGAGATACTTTTCACGAGGCACAGCATGACTTGTCCAGCTTAATGTATCAATTGAAAATGGAGAAATTGGGTGAAAGCTCTCCACCCCCAGACATGTGCTATATCTACAGCAATATTGTAGAGCATCAATTTGTTGGGGACACCCAGGCGCGCCTGCTGCAGCATTGCACACATCCCCAACAATAGAGGGAAAAGTTTGAGCATTACATATGAGAAGCCCCATTATGTGAATGTTGCGACTAATCTATTAACCAACATCTCGATATATATATGAACGATTGAGGAAAAAATTTCCCATTCGGTGATGGGAGCTTAACAGTGAAACTACACTTTCGCCGTTTATAATGACCCGAAGGCCATTCACAGTCTATCGAGGAGTGAGATACCAGCGTGGGAATGAGCTTGGGTCCATTTTTTCATCCATACTACGTACCGCTGTCCCACTGTTGAAGAGGGGTGCTAGATTCCTAGCAAGAATGGCGTTACAAACGGGTTTTAACGCGGCAGAAGACATAATAGGTGGAACTAAACCTAAAGAAGCTCTAAAAAAACATTTAAAACGTACAAGGGACGCGATGCAAAGAGAAAAATGCGTGGTGGCGGAAAGAAGAGATCTGCCAGGAAGAAGGGGTTACCATCACGTGGCGCTAAACGTAAAAGGAAATCAAAAAAGAAGTGTTCTAAGCGTATGAAACCTATGGCTGATAATTTTCTTAACTGATATAAGATGAGGACACTACTCTCACGAATCATAGGCTGATTACTAGTTGTCGAGGGAGGTGGCACTATTTCTGACTCGTCATGGCGCGTTTCATCCATCCGTGTAGTTCACAATGCTGTAAATCGGAACGATATGCCCCCACTCAGGTCTCTATTGAGCATAGAGACTTTATTACAATTAACCCATTAAACACAATTAGTTCGCCGAGTGCCCCTATAGAATTCGTGATACCCAGCTCAGGCCCTTACTTTTTTGACCCGAGCTGCATGCACATGTACGCTAAACTGCGTATAGCCCATTCTGATGGAACGGACTGCGATGATAGTTACTCTGCATACCCTGAAACCAACTTTTTACACTCCATATTCAGCCAGTGTGAGGTGTATTTAAATCAGGTTAACATCTCGGCAGGAACGGGGTATTATCACCTACGAGCCTATCTGGAAAATGTCCTCAACTTTTCAAAAGAAGCGAAGGACACCTTTTTAACCGCCGAGGGATATTACCATGCTAAAGATGAAAATGGTATAAAGGATAAATTTAAAAATTCTAAAAAAAAATATATAATGTTTTGGACGTCTTCATACAGATTTCACATTCCAGGAGAAACTGCTTATGAACGGGTGGATATGAAGTTGAAGCTTACCCGCAAGATTCCTGAGATCTGCATAAATCTCGGGTCTGATGAAGAAGAGGGCGCGAAACCCGTTGTGATTCACATAATGGAGGTATTTGCGTATACGCCGAGTGAAATTAAGTTCGCCAAAACAAATAGAAATTGAGAAAGACTTAACACACGTCACAATAAAATACCCAATTAACAGGGTACAGATCAAACTATACACGGTGCCCGCCAGGTTGGCCTCGAAGCAACTACAAAATGTGGCCCTTGGTGTTCTACCTAAAAGGATATTAATTGGAATGCAGGAACACGCCTCGATAAATGAAAAATATAAAATGAGTGCCTTTAAATTCGAGAATTTCGGCCTTAAAAATATTACTCTATACGTAAATGGTATCGCTTTGGGAGGATTACGGATTACTCATCAGACGCGGTGTTCCCGCTCAGCGCGAGAGCTCTAGTAATCTGGCTGATAATACAGGTGGCTGTGATGAGCTTGGGTTTGGTGTAACGCAGAAACAATTTGTCGAAGAATTTAACATTTATTCATTTGATATTACGCCTGACTTGTCTGCTGGCGTAAATATGCATTTAAGTCCACAACAGAGTGGGAATATCTCAGTCAGGTTGGAATTGGCCAAGCCTATAGACGCGCCTATAATTGTGCTAGTTTAACTCGAATCACAGGCACTAATAGAAGTTGATCGTTTCAGGAACGTGGTCACAGACTTTTAAAATGGACGCGAATACACTCCAGAGAGTAATGAAACATGACCAAATCACACGCTACAAATTTATCGGTGTGTTTGCGAAGAATGAAATATTGAAGTTGCCAACTACGAGAAACTGGTACGGGATTATCGTTAACACCGACATTGTTTCGGGTGAGGGGATTCATTGGTTTGCAATTTATTTTAAAAATAGGGGAAGAATGTACTATTTTTACTCACTCGGCGCTCAGCCCTGAAATGATTCTATAGTTGTGCAGTTTATCGAGCAAATACATGTACCTGAGATTGTGTGGAACCCGTATCGCCTTCAAGGATATTATAGTAACACGTGCGGCATGTACGCCCTCACATTTTTCATGCACATGTCACGTGGGAAAGGATTTATAATTTTTTTTAAATTATTCGATTTATTCAACACTGAAATGAACGATAAAAATGTATGCAGACACAAAAAAGTGGTTCCCATATGTTAGCACCCGCTGTTTTGTGTAAAGGTGTATATCTATATTGTGTAAAGTTGTCATTTGTAACTAAAATTTACCCATTAAGACTTATTTAATGGACACTGGTTCCGCTTTGTACATGTTTTCTACCATTTAATAAATTAAATGAAAATACAATGTGCTTTGCTCTTAACCCCAAAAATACATTAGTTCCTCGATGACCTGGCACTTGCTGGACCGGATGTGAGCCAATACCTCGACTTCTATGTTCAGATCGCTGGTTTGTTTGTGGAGTAAAGCATCCACATCATTTATTCCCTTTTCATCAAAACGAAAATTAGCTATAACACGATCAAGTTCTACATCGGTCCTATAAAATTAAGTAAAATTAAAGTTTGATTAAAGAGCTACAATAAGAGAAAATGCCACGAATTTTAAAAATTATAATAAACAAGCATATTATTAAAAGTTTTGGTAATTTAAAAAACCTACTGTGCAGCTGTCTTTAATTTATCGAGAAAAGTATTATTAAAGCCCCACCATATATATATATATACATATATATATATATATATATTATATATATATATAATAATTTAGGGTGATTCAAATATGGGGGTAAAAAATTGTTTTATATTTTAATGTGTTCAACCCTTTAAATGGTTAATTTCAGCATAAAAACAACTATATCCTAAAATATTTTAGCAAATTTTTAATTTTTAGGGTTGCTACCAGCAATTAAAAATTGACAGAACCACTCAAATTGTCAAATTTTCACACCACCAAGGGGGTACAGTGCAAGGCGCATTGCTTTTTTTTAATGTGGAAAGCTCCCCCGTAGGTCCTACCATAACCACAAGCATGCATAATTAAACTAGCATGATATTTGAGACATTAGCTGTCCTTACTTCATCAATGTTTCTTTCTTTCTATCAGGGTAAACAGCCCTGTAGTTTTTTCATTACTTGTAGCAAGAATTGTTTTTGATCTTCGTCATGTGTTAGTATTTTATTATATTCATCCATTAATTTTACTCCTCTTTCCGCTATATTATTCACGACTTTCCACTGTTTGATAGATTTCTTAGCGGAGTTATACTCTTCATCATTATGCCATTCTTTAGCATCTTTGAGTAAAAATTTTGAACTAAATTCTGTTATTGTAAAGAATCTTTGAGTATTTTGTGACAAAATCTTCTAATTTATTCGTTGGAATAAGTGCAGGATCTAGAAAAGCCCGTTTTGGGAGAGTTTGTTGTATTTTGCAAGGCCTTTACAATTTTGTTTTCGTTTCAGTAGATACTTCATCATCATAAAAGGCCAAGGCTACCAGTTCTTCTGATAGTACCAGAGGTGACCTAACAGTTTTTTAATAGCAACAAATGCAATTGTGTCATTTATTTGTTTGTAGACTACAAGATTCTGTAATAATTCCAGATCAAGACGAGGAGCGCAAGATGGCACAGGAGCTGTAACCATGCCTTTACATATAACCGAGTAGCAAATAGACAGATGTCTTTTTGTCCTTTTTTGTCTTTTACTGAAATTTTGAACTGAGATTTGAACATAAAATTTTTAATGAATATGTAATTTTGGCCATCCACCTAGCCCGATGAAGTCCCGCTGGATGTTTAAATTTGATTCCACCTTTTGGTTCACCTCCCAAAAAATAATTGTTAACTGCAATAGTTGTAGGTAATCGTCTCTTGGTTGGAATGTATCTAGTTGATTTGCTGCAAATATAATTATGTCATCTTTGATGTCGTGAATATTTTCATAGATATCTGGATCTGATAATGCTGTTTCGTAGTCCTCCTTATTAATGCTTGACCATTTTTCTCTGAACTTCTTAAAAAGGACTATATCTGGGCCAGAAGATGGTGATAAAGCCTTTGAAAGTACAGCTTCCTGCATAATTTCAAATATGTGGTGTCGACATGCCAGCCACAATAAATCGTTGTCGAATTTTTGTTCTAGAAGAATAGCTGCACCATTTCTAGGACCAATATTGGCTGCCGTTGTATCGAAACACACGCATTTTATTTGTTCGCAGATGCCCCATTCAAGCGATGTCTGATTGCATTAAAACTAGAGACGCATTTCTGTCACTCAATTTTGCAACATCAAGACTTCCTAATAATTAATTTATCATCAAACAATTTTCAACGTTTGCCAACCTTACTTTTCCATGTTGAAGGTTGTGCAGCACAGAAACCAGATTCATCACTTTTACTCTCCTCTGATTCTGATTATGTACTCGTGAGTATGACAGCCTCTTCATTCTTTTTTCTTTTGATCTCTTCTTCTGCTTTCCTCTTTTCATAACGTTGTTGCTTTTCTGCTGCTCTTTGCTCGTTTTTAGCAACAGCCTTATCAATGGTACCCATTTTTCCATGACGTCCTTTCTCACGTTGCATTTTCAAGAATTTCTTATCATCTTCTATTTTTATAAGCTGCATAGCATTCTCATGAGCAATCAAATAAGTTTCCCAGTTTATCTTTCCATTTTTCTTCTTTATTATTTAAATTTTGTGATCTTTCCAATTTGTTTGCTTTGTTTTTCTTAAGCAGCTGCCATTCCTTTAGTATTCCTTGAATTTTATCTACTACACGTATTCTTTGTTTTGCTGGTATTCCTGCTTTTTTCCAAACTGTTAGCACATCATCCGCAGTAGAGCAGCATGATTCTCTAATGTCTTGCTTTTTAATATTTCTGTAGTGCATGAAGAGGGCCATCATTTCCTTCTCTGATGGTAATACGGATGTTTTTAGTACTGCAGAGGGCTGCCCAATTAGCCATACTTCAGTTTCTTTTCTTGTAGAACTTCTCCCAACTGAGCAACTGGGTGATGGTGAGTTAGGCCTAGCTTCCATAATCGATTAATTGGTATCAAAATTACGAGTTCCAAGCAACAATTAAAAGCAAGCTAGTATGTAAACCATTAATTAAAAATTCTGAAATATAAACAATTAAACATAAAATCATAAGTTGTAAAAACAGACAAATTGAAAAAAAGGGAAACTTTGACGCCTGGTAGCACATAGTAAATTATATTTAAAATTCACCAAATAATCAAGAAGGAAACAGACATTAATTAAAAACATAATGGGATTAATTTTTTCGCTGTAGAAAAATTCAGAATAAAGCCAGGTTAGGCTAACAGCGAATTGTAAGCGCAAGCAGATATCCTGAGAGTTTTCAAAACTAAGAGTGCTAAGACATCGTCTGCAGACAACGGGTCTCGAACCCGCATGCAATTCTTAATAGTTATTAATATTTCTAAAATCCTATCTGTAGAACTTTCTATAAATTTTTGAATTGTCCAGTAATGTACAAATAAAAAACCCATATATATATATATATATATATATATATATTATATATATATATATATATTGGTGTGTGTATATATATATATATATATTGGTGTATGTATATATTATGTATATATATATATATATATATATATATATACCGAAATAACCACGAAGGAAACAGACAATAATTAAAAACATAATGGGATTAATTTTTTCTTTGTAGAAAAATTCAAAATAAAGCTAGGTTAGGTCGGAACCTGCGTTTAAATTATCGAGAAATGTATTATTAAAGCTCTATCATATATACCGTATATATATCAGTGGCGATTCCAGCTCTTCAAGACTACTCGGGCTCTTTTTAAATTTTCAAGTCTACATATGAGCCGACATTTAAATGCATCACAATAACTTAAGATTATCAATAAAATAAATAAATACATACCTCGGTAAAGAAAATTATTTGAATTTTATTTACTTGAACATAAAGTCCAAGCGTCTTGGTTTTAAAGTAGATTCCTTTAATATTTGGTCATGTAATTCCTTTTTGCTTTCTAAATCAATAAGTATTTCTTTTTCAATTGAAATCCTAGCCAGGGACGAGAGCCGTTCTTGAGCCATTGTGTTTCTTAAATATGATCTAATTCGATCAAGAACAGAGAAACTTCTTTCATTTGAAACAGAAGTTACAGGTATGGTAAGGAGGAGCTGAATCAGCTTTGTGGTTTCCGACATCGCAGACAATAATCCTAGTTTGTGAAAGACTTCTAAAATTTCATTTGCAGATTTGCATTTTCTAAAGTCACTGTCACGATAAAGTTATTTCAATTCGTTAACTAAGGATTTGGAGTCAATTACATTTGGATATTTAGTTTGTAAAGCATTATGATGATGCATTGGAAAATTTTCAGCAAATTCTGGAAATTTGGTCACATCAATCAACTCAAAGAACGGAAACTCCTGAATGCAATCAAATCGTTCCCTCATTGACATTAGTACAATGTCATTTATTTCGAAATATATTGTTTTATAGTTCATTTGTTTGCCTCTAGCTCTTTTTTTCGGGGGAGAAGGCAGGTCTTCGGATTGTTCGAAGTCTGCTGTTGTTTCTTGAAAAACTTTATTATATGCTTTATCAGTACGAGCGCACTTAATAAAGTCAATAAAGTCATTTACTTTCTGTTGTGCAAACTCCATGTCAAACTGCTTGTATTGCAGAAGATCAAATAGTTTTTCGGCTTGTGACAATATATTTTCAAAGCAGTTAATAAAAAACAGAAAAGTGAAATCATGCAATTTTATAAGTAGATTATCAGTTTGATTAAGAGTATCTTCATCCCATCTTGCACTGTCATCTAAAATCTTTTGAAATGCATTTTTCAGAGTTTCACGCTGCCTTTTTATTGCTGACACGGTTCTAAATCTATAGCACCACCTTGTTTCACAAAGTGATGGAATGCTGATATTAAGCTCTCTAAATACAGCTTTTCGTTTCGTACTTGAAGAAGCAAATTTACTGAAAGCACGTACATTGGAAAAGAACATTTTAACCCTGTTAACTTTCTCTGACATTTTACTTAACACTAAATTTAACTTATGTGCATAGCAATGAATAAACTAGCCGAATTTAAAACCTTTTTCTCTCAGGCAGTTGAAGGCACGCTTATCGAAACGTAAAAAGTTACCATGTATCGCCAGGATTAAAAATTGTGCCTCTACAAGGCCGAATGATATAAGCCCGAGTTGAGATGTTTTTTTCTTTATAAAAAAAACAATAGGAGGAAAAACGTATTTTATTTAATGAGAATTAGAAGAAGGACTATTATGTAACCGTATGCAAGCAAATAATTATTCATTAAAAGAACTTTAAATATACGATATTACTTATACTTTCTCGGGCGTAATGTCTTGCGCCCGAGTAAAGGATCTTGAAAGATTACACGAAAACTTAATGTCAATATAGTTTTTTTATAGGTAGTAAGGGTATCTAAATGCGCTCAAAATTTGCTTGCGTGACGAAGGCTAGACAGAAAAATAGTAACAAAAAATAGCCAAAAAACATTTTTACAATTGGTGTTTAAAATTTTTTTAAAAACTTAAATCGATAAATACACAATTTTATCTCTCATGCTTCTCCTTGCCCCTTGCTTCTCGGGCTCAGCCCGAGAAGCCCGAGTGCAGGAGTCGCCACTGATATATATACATATATGCCGAAATAACACGAAGGAAAGAGAATAATTAAAAATATTTTTCAAAACGCATTTATTGCGGCTTATTATAAGTTAACACCGGTTGAAACATTATATATAGACCTAGAATAAACACAAACTAGTTTTGAAAACGCATTTATCGTGGACTTTTATAAGTTATCCTTATCACTTCCAAACTGCTCACTTGCATACCTCTCAAAGTCTTCCAGAAAGTCTTCTACCGTTTGCACACGATCCAAACCATAAGGCCAAGGCTTCGAAGCCTTAATACGCTCACGTTCATACTTAGTTTTCTTCATTAACAGTTTCTCACTCTCAATTGCTATCAACACCATCCACCCTGCATCCGCTGCACAAACACCCGTATCTCTCATGGCATAAAAATCTTCCAAATACACGTTCATTCTGGGCAAGGGAGTCTCCTCATTCGAAAAATCTGAACTAGAGCTTCCCGTCACTGTGTACTCTCTACGCTTAACACCTTTATCACTTCTTCCAAACTTACTTTCACAATCACGCTTAGCCTCATTTCTCAGTCTCCTTTTCCTTTTACTTTGCACCTTTTTCTATTCACCAGGACTTTCGCAATCATACTCAGATTTATCGCTTTCAGAGTAATAAGCAACCTTCTTCTCCAAACGCCTTGGCAAGTGCACCCGTCCCACTTCAACCAATTTCTTACTCACATACCCTTCCTCCATTTTACGCATGCGCTCAAAGAAAGCTTTCAGTTTCACATCTTTACCTTTAGTTCCTTCTTCATTCAGCAATTCTTGTACATAACTCTTTATTGCAGTCATCGCACCATCAAACTCATTTAAACCCTCACTTGCCTTCAATCTAACCGACTGCCACCCCTCCTCATCCGCAGTCATGACTCCTAATGCTCCTTCTTCAACCATCCTAAACAATATGATTAAATCAAGCTTTCGAAACTAGAACAAAATCAAATTATGAAAAATTAAAAGAAAAGTACATACAATGAAACCAAAACCGAACGGTATAGCAAATTGAGTAAATGGGGAAAAAAAATCTTAGCTGGGGATGCCAACTGTTACCGTGACCAGGATTCCACAACCGAATATATACTGTATATGTCCCCTTTACAGCGCGAGGCCGTGCCAGCCAGGAACAGTAAAACATTAGGTTACAAAACTATATATTAATATATACAAAGTAAATCAGGCTGCCTACACAAGTCCTCATTACCCTAACCTAAACTTAACTTAAACTTAACCTAAATTTAACTTAACCTAAACCCAAACTTAACTTAACCTAAACCTAAACTTAAACCTACAATATTAAATACTTAAATCACTGGCACTTATAAAAATGGGGTTTATTCAGGGCGCTTACAACTTACAAACATTTGCGAGATCTGGCTCCCAACTCCGTCTCCTCTTTTGCAGAGGACAATTCTTAGGTTACTGTTGTTACAGTATGCTGTCTCTCCAACCAAATCTAATACAAAAAATTCCTTTACAGGGAAACCTTCGATAATATTTGTTTCTTATTTTAAATTTTACACGCTTTAATCACCCAAATTTCCAGTTCAAGACCAGCTGTCCGCTTTCAAGCAACTAAAATTCAAAAAAGTTCAAGCACGCACGAAATTCAGCCACTTACCACATACCATACAACCAACCACCCAATGGATCATCCAAAAATCACAACATGCACCCTGCTACATTAACACTGAATGAGCGGCAGAATATAATCACAAATTAATTAATTACACTTTAATATCGTCTACATTGAACGGTTCTTGCATTTCGTCACAATTTTCTGTAAAAACTTGCGTAGATAAAAGTTCATTCCGATCTGCAGCGCTAAAAAAGCGGAGAGCAGCTGATGCGTAGAAATCTTGATCTTTAAACAAATCGGGAGAATTTTAGAGCGATAACTGATTCATAGTGTATATTTGAAAAGCACTAAGCGTAAAAACATACGAACTGATGCTCTGAAATTAACTGCTCCCTTTTATAAAGGGGGCTTGTGACCAATCCACAACACACGAAACGCTAGCTTCCTATTGGCTATCGGTGAATTTTGGGCGACGCTTGACGCGTAGGCCTGCATAGCGGCCAAACAGAGGTCCTGAACAGAGGTCCTGGGCTCCGCCCACAGTGCTGTGGTTGGTTGCCCCGTGAAATCTGTGGCGTGTCAGATATTCCCATTGGTAGAGAGAGAGAAACGCGTTGTTTTTTTTATCTTGTATTCGGCAGAAAGAGAGAGAGAGAGAGAGAGAGAGAGATTTGTACATATGTAGGATCACCTTTGCTTTCGGTACAATAAATTTTAAAAAAATAATCTACGCCTCATCATGTGACTTTTCAGAGGAAATTGAAGACACCTGTGGGTGAAAATAGAGCGAATTACGGTACCACTCTAAATTAGCTTCGTAAAATTTATTATGCCCTGTAAATTAAAACGTCTGGAACTGGAAATGGTTTTTAAAAACATATCACCTCAACTTTTCACAAAGACTAGTTTAATTATCGCTATTTAAAACTCGACCTTCTCATGGTTCGTATATTTAATGACCGACGCTGAGTCATAACTAAATGATGCATGCCTTATCTCGAATCTTGGAAACCAGAGAAACGGCAATAAAGAATTAGATAAACAACATGTGTGTATATGTGTATATATACACACACACACACATATATATATATATATATATATATATATATATGTATATATATATATATATATATACATATATATACAGTACTGTGCAAAAGTCAGAAACCACTATCGATCTAAAAACCTTTAGATAATCTGTCGTATGAAAATTGGTTTTAATACGAAAATACAAATTAACTAGAACCTCTGGTTCATATTAACGTATAACTAAGTTATCACTTAAGTGTATAAAGTTGTATAAGCTGGATGACCCTCTAGTCTGTATAAATTGGGCTTGAGGGTTGATTCATTATATTACTTATAACGCATGTGTTTAAAGATCTAGCGAACTATTACTGATGGATCTGCAGTAAATACTCCTAAGCTATTGTTATATCAATATTTACAATTAAAAGTATTGACATATTCACTTAAATTCTGCAAAACAAATTTATCCAAAACGTTTCTCATTATATTCCTAATTCATGCTGTTTTTTCTTTCACATGCTTAAGAAGTGACAAAAAGTACAATTTCTGATGAGATTAGATACAAAATAATACATTTGCATGGTAAGGGACTGAGTCAAAGAAAAATAAGTGAATCTACAGGCGTTTCCAAAACTGGTGTACAAAAAATCTTGGCTCGTCACAGCACAAATGGAACCCCAGCTGATCGCCCTAGATCAGGGAGGCCCTCTAAGCTTTCTCCATCTGATCTATAATATCTAAAGATTACTTCCCTTCGAGACAGACGCAAATCCAGCACTTCACTTGCAGCAGATCTCGAAAAAACAATAGGTGTTTGAGTTGATCCCTTTACTGTATAAAGGAAACTTACTCAGTAGGTCTTAAAAGACGTGTTGCAGCAAAAAAGCCACTTTTAAGGAATGGAAATAAAGAGAAGAAAAGAAAATGTGCTTTGGAACACAAGTATTGGACATCTGAGACCTACTGAATTAAGCTTCCTTCGTACAGTAGAAGGATCAACTGAGACACCTGTTGTTTTTTCGAGATCTGCTGCAAGTGAAGTGCTGGATTTGTGTCTGTCTCGAAGGGAAGTAATCTTTAGATATTGTAGATCAGATGGAGAAAGCTTAGAGTGCCCCCCTGATCTAGGACGATCAGCTGGGGTCCCATTTGATCTGTGACGAGCCAAGATTTTTTGTACACCAGTTTTGCAAACACCTGTAGATTCACTTATTTTTCTTTGACTCAGTCCCTCACCATGCAAATGTATTATTTTATATCTAATCTCATCAGAAATTGTACTTTTTGTCATTTCTTAAGCCTGTGAAAGAAAAAAAACAGCATGAATTAGGATTATAATGAGAAACGTTTTGGATAAATTTGTTTTGCAGAATTTAAGTGAATATGTCAATACTTTTAATTGTAAATATTGATATAACAATAGCTTAGGAGCATTTACTGCAGATCCATCAGTAATAGTTCGCTAGATCTTTAAACACATGCGTTATAAGTAATATAATGAATCAACACTCAAGTCCAATTTATGCAGACTAGAGGGTCATCCAGTTTCTACAACTTTATACACTTAAGTAATAACTTAGTTATTCGTTAATATGAACCAGAGGTTCTAGTTAATATGTATTTTAGTATCAAAACCAATTTTCATACAACAGATTATCTAATAGTTATCAGATCGACAGTGGTCTCTGACTTTTGCACAGTACTGTATATATATATATATATATATATATATGAAAGAAGTTCAGACTGGAAGTGAGAGGGTATTTTTTGCCCGTAATTAAATTTTTTGGTTGTAGAAAAACTGAATATCAGATGTTTCAAATTTTATTTTTAAATGTGAACGAAGATAAATATAACTGTGTATATATATATATATGTATATATGAAGGAATTAACGGGTTTTACATTGATATAAAATAATTTAAAAAAATAATTATCAGAATTGGGAGAGGCTGAGTTAATTAATACAATTTGATGTGATTGCTAATTATAAATTTTGGATCTTTTGTGTACGTTTCTTGTACTAATTTTTATAGTTTTCAGAATTTTTTTAGATGAACTTTTTTCCGAAACTGTGCATACGTAGGCTTTCTTTGATTAAACCTTCGATTGCTTCCGCCCGAATTGTTCACTCTGACGAATATCAAACTTTTCACCCCCACCCTAGGCCTAATTTTTAACGGGGAGATATATATATATATATATATATATATATATATATAAGAGAGCGCGAGAGAGAGATCCCTGCTAGGACACTCTGGGTACCCATTTATCTACCAAACGTGGAAGGATGTTTACACTCCACCTTAGACCAACAATTCAACACGAATCATTAGTTTACCCTGGCTACGAACCGTGAAAGGACGCGCCACCGCCGGGTCTCGAGCGAGCCCGACGCATATAATCGTGTGTGCGTAATATTTTATGTACGTATAGACGTGTGTGTACCTGCCAAAACGAAGTTTACAGTGTGCCAACTGGCTGATAATGCCTGGAGGCACTGGCTGATTAAGCCGACTGGCTGATTAGGGGCCTATAAGACAAAGTCCGCTCGGATGAAATCTTAATATGCGCTTGGCTCATGTCAAGTGAACACCTCTCTTCTTCTCTCTCCTCCTCTCTCTTTCTCTTGGGGGATAACTCTGCCTCCAAGTTGCATAACCCTTTTTGCTCTTCTAACAACCCCCTCCCGCTTTGGGGGTGTCTTGCAAGAAGGGGGTTGGCACTCTTGCAACATTGATCAACATTTGCAATTGCACTGCACTCTCTCCTTTTTCGCCCATACTACTTACGCCTTCATGCCCGAGAGAAACACCTTCGTGATGCGCTTAGCACACTCGGAAGGGCTTCGTCCAGGGAAGCAGTAATCATTCCATGGGAAATCACAGACGTACTGCCTAAGTGCCTCCCAATCAGCGACGCCAAAGTGTCAAAGGCACCTCCGCTTTGGAGGATCCAAAGGCCGAATTGGAGCGATAGGACAAGAAACAGATGTAAGATTGTGGTCGGAGCAGCCCAACTGAAAAAAAAAGTTTCACAGAGCAAAAAAAAGGATGAGAGGTAAGAAATAAATCCAGAATGTTGGGCCTATTTCCAAGGAGGCGATCAGGGATACGAGTAGGGTGCTGTACAATCTGCTCTAGGTCATTTCCGATGATAAAAAAGTTGTAAGCTAGTTTACCAAGGATGTTAGTGAAATGGGAGGAAAGCCAAAGGTAATGGTGAACATTGAAATCTCCTAAAATGGAGATTTCAGCAAAGTGAGAGCGGGATAAAGTGTATTTCATTTTGGAAGCGAGGCTGTTCAAGAATTTTGGGTAGTCAATAGAATTAGGAGAAAAGTTGACAGCACAGATGTATTTAGTTTGAGAGTGGGGTGTAAGTCATAGCAAGAAGGTATAGAATTCGGAAGATTCGAGTTCGGGAATACGAGAACAAGTTAGGTCATTGCGTACATACATGCAACATCCCCCTTTGGAATGAAATTGAGTATAGAGAATGTAAAAGTGTACAGAAAAGCGTTTGCCTGTCAGTCATCCCATACACCTGAGTTTCAGTAAGAAAAATAAGATGAGGTTTAGAAAAGGAGAGGTTGTGTTCAACAGATAGAAAATTTGAGGTAAGTCCACGAATGTTGCAGAAATTAATGAAAAGTGAATCAGGCAGAGGCCTAGAACATCTCGATTGGGTGGTAACAGATCCAGCCGCGCTATCCGAGTCTGCTTTCCGGTATGGGTAGCGGAGGAGCCAGAAGTAGGGACATTCATGTTCCCCTCCCTCGGGAGCTCCGAGGCTCTTGAAGTTAATACCATTTTTTTCAAATTTTGAAAAGATTATGTTGTGTGTAAGATGCGGTATATGTAGTGAGGAATAGGGAGAGAAGTGTGTGTTTGATAGGATGCTTGAACTGGGTAGATGTGACACGAAAATAGATTTGCTAAGGAGGACAGCGACGGAAAAAACGGGAGCTCCAGCACTCCCTGTCTTCTGACTGCCTGACGTGTATCGACCGCTTCACTGATTCCCATGTAAGATATCACAGTGGTCTCTGCCGGCAGCTCCTTCGTCAGTGATTCGGTCTCACGTTTCAGTGTCCCCTTTACCATCACCACAGACCGTGGTCGTCAATTCGAAATCGAACCTATGGAGGAGCCTGATACCTTTTTGAGGTTGCCTCTGGATTCGAACCGCTGCATATAGGCTGATGAGCAATGGTCTGGTTGAACGGCTCCACCACCACTTGAAGGCGTCCTTGAGAATTGACACTTTCGGTCCACGTTGGACCGACGCCCTTCCTCTTCTCCTCCTTGGAATACGTGCAGCGTTCAAGTCCGACCTTCAATACACTTTGACTGAGTTCGTGTACAGTCGGGTGTATCATGCTCATTGAAGGGCGAATTTCAAGATTGGCAGTATGAATTCCTATGTAAAATTAAATTTTAGGAGGGGTTCGTTTTCTTAAACTTTTGCTAAAAATCATGTTTAAGTGCTCAAATTTCCACATTTTCGTTTTCTGGTTATGTACAGAACAGCTGTGCAGGACATACACTGTCATTAAATGCTAGAAGGATAATCTCTTCCTTTCTTCTGGGCACTCTTGTTTGGGAACTGTGACAGGAGTCGTTCTTTCAGTCGTGTCGTGTTAACTCTGCCATCTACTTTGACTCCTACCTGCTCCAACATAGCCGTGTAGCGGCGAACAATATTAACCAGTTTGAACATCGGTGCTGTCGCCCCAAGACGTGTTTCTTCGATGTATAGAACCAAATCGGCGAAGACAGTAGTGGCTATTTCCCTCTCGCGAGCAGTTTCTTTAGATTCGGCAGCCTTTGCCTTCCTTGCTCGATTGTACAAACCTACTAAACATTTGGCATGGTACTTAGCCTCCAGAGCCACAACATCTCACACACTGAGTCTGGCAGGCAGGTGTGTGTCTTCAAGAATCTCAGCACAGGCCCGCACCCGGCTGTTTAGCTGGAAGGTTGATGCTGCGCGGAATCCTTCTGCGCCAGCTGCTTTTCTGCAGAAGAAGCACAATGCTTCTTGGACGCCCTTCTCAGAAACTACGAATTCCGACCTCATGTGCTTGTATACACCTGTTTCGTCTCCATCTTGGAAATGACTGTCTGTTTCCAGTTTCCGTTTTTCTGCTCTCTTCAGCATAGTGTTGTTGAATTTGAGCTGGCATTTCTTGTGATACTGTGCATTGTGTGCAACCATGGCGGCTTCAATGCCGCACCCTTCGTCCAGTCTCTCTATCTTCAGTGTCTGTGGGAGTTGACCCAGTTCGCTGAATTTCACTAGGTTTTCTGCCAGTGAAGTGTATCCACTCCCAATGTCAGTTCTTTTCGACTGTGAAGAACGTGTTAGCTGCTCTGCTTTGTCCTCTTGGCAGATGATACACAGGTTCCACTTGATCTCAGTTGGATACACGGACACTGATGACCACAGACGCTCTGGATCATCGACGTTGAAGCTTTGACTAGACGACATGATGTTCCTTACAGGCGGCCCTGCAAAGAGAAAAGAACAATATTACATTAATATTTCAGCCAGCTGTAGCAATTTAACTAGATATCACCCACAAAGAGATGTGAACACAGAACACACACTCAGCGACTAAATTTCGTCAGCCCCAGTGGCACATTAATCGAATGGTACCCCCATCCCTCCTTATTGTTTTCCCCACAACACAATTTCATCACACGCCAGGCGACATCGGAAATGCAGCCCCGATGACGTAGCAAAACGTAATGGTACCATCATCCCCTCCTTATCGCCCCCACAGCAGTGACAATCACATTCAGAACGACAAGCACAAATCAGTCGCTATCTGATTAAACGTAATGATTTCCCATCCCTCCTGACCCCAAGCACAGTGTGATTTAAACATGCCGCAACAAAATGAAATTAGTCCTGCTTTATACCAACAGTGTTTATTAAATAACGTTACTAACAATCGCAAAGGTTGGTGATAGATATTTATAATTGATCGGTAAAAGATGTGGATACGCTTCATTGTCTAAAAATTAACACTAAATTAATATATATATATATATATATATATATATATATATATATATATATATATAGTAGAGAGAGAGATATCAGCTAAATTCACTTATAATAATAAAAAATAAAGCACTAAATTTAGCACTGTCAGATAAAAAAAAAAAACCACTGACTGTAAGCTTCAATTTGAGACCAAAGTTGATATTCTAAGAGCATTTTGATATTTTTTAATTTTTTCAATTTTTTCAATAAACCTATTTTATAGATTGAAATATCAATATTCCCACTATCATGTATAGAGTAGATGTTACTCTTCTGACTGCAAACTTAAATTTGAGACCAAAGTTGATATTCTAAGAGCATTTTGATATTTTTCAATTTTTCGGCGGCCATCTTGGCCGCCATCTTGAAAATAATAAAAGTTCGTGATGCCTCCATAACCAAATCTTTTTACAATCTATTTATCTATCTCTGCGCCAATTTTCATGCTTGTATCAAAAAACGAACAATTCGATTGCTATGCCGCCCCACTACAGGATAAGATATAATTGAACTGCTAGAAGACATTGTACAGAACCTTAGCACTGACCAGAAGAACTGCTACCTACTGATTAAAACTCTCAAGACAGGAGATTTGAGCAAGGAGGTTGCTGGTCTGAAGTGTGGCCCACTGAAACAGTCACGCTGACTGACTACAGGTGAGGCTCTGTTGATGTTGTGGATGAGGCAGCATGGTCTGAAGGGGGAGGTGTTGAAGAAGCTGGAGGTGCTGCTGAAGTTCTGTCTGGACTTCTACTTCAAGATGTATTTTGAGATCAAGGTGAAGCACCACATGAGGTATGGACCTCACCATATTGTGACCGCTCTGGGACTGCTGAGAAGCCAGACCTCTGAAGTCAGGAACATAATCACTCATGTGATAGTTCGTGGAGTATATCATGCTCACAGTGAGAACCTCATTGCCTCTCTCCTGTGCAGTGAGGATGAGGAGGAGAGGGCATGGGGGGATGAGATGATCAAGAAGATCAGAGGTAATTCTGAGTATGGAGACATGAGTCTGAGAACTCATAGAAACTCTAAACTGAATTTTGATGCCACTTCTCCAATTACTCTGATTAATTGGGATAAGGAGAAACTATGAGCCACTCTTCACTTGTAAGATGTCAAGAGGAGAAGTTGAGGAGCTTCTCAGGTCTCCACTTGAAGTTGAGAACTTCTCAGTTCACACTCAAAGCTGTGAAAGAGCAGTCCAGGAAGTTTCAGCTGCAGCTCATGCAGTGTATGGGCAAGAGAGAAGAGATGGTTTTGTTCGTGCTACGATCGATCACAGAGAATTGTTGCCAGTTTTCAAGTCAAAGCAAGACAATATGAACATGTTTCGGATCTCTACAAGACCTGCTAGACAAATCAAGATGCTTTCAGAAGAAAAATCTCAAAACATTCAGTTGACCAGCATATTATTACAAGCTGGGGGTGGAGGAGGGACTTATACAAATATTAAAGAAGAATTACAATTGCTAAAAAAAGGTTGAACGTCACAGCAGCTTGCGGAAAGGTGGGGGCAGCTGCCTTCACACTCAGTGATGCCGAAAATAAAATAAATAAGAATTGATGGAGGCGTTTCTAAAAAAATGAAAATGCAAGACCAAGAAAGAAGAACAAAAAAATTCTGCCGGATGAGGAGAACAGCCACGAAATACAATTCCTTAGTTTTGGGCCATTTTGGGTGACTGGTTATTTTAGGGGTTATGAACCACTTTGGCTGATCTTAAATGGGTCCAAGCCTGCCCCTAGAAATGCTTAAGGGTGTATGTGAACAATATGGAACATATGGAGGTCATTTGTGGCTACCAAGTCTTTGAAATTGGCAAAAAATCCCATTTTTCGACAAAAAAAGTGCGATTTTGAACACTTAAATGCGATTTTTCGCAAAAGTTGCATAAGACGAACCCTTCTTAAAATTCAATTTTACATAGGAATACATACTGCTAATCTTGAAATTACAAGTTTTCCAATATTCGACCTGAGCATGATACACCCTAGTGTACAGTACCTCACTGTGGCTCCCCGGCGTTTTTCACTTCGTCAGTAGCACACTGCTTGGTGGGTGGAAACATTTATGCCGACGACTTACATGACCATGCGTACACTTGGTTCACTCTTCCCCTGCCATTCTCGCCGATTTGACCTACATCCACGTCTCTGTCCTCTTTTACACCTGCGTGTGAGAAGCCATAGCAACATTTTAACGGTTTTTCATTCCTCGAACGGTTAATGGTGAAGTTTCAAAGGGTTTCCGTCTTCAAGCACCATCGCATAAACTTCTTTGCTAATAGGCTCTCGCGTCCTATAGCTTACGCCTTTCATATAAACTCAGTGTCTATACCGCTTCGTATAGGCCTAACTCACTTAGGAATAGAATGTCGTATTAGGCTACTTCGTTATACAGCTTATACATTCATACAAACTCTCAGCCTAACTGAAAAGGATGTCTAAAATGTTTCTAATACCACGTATCGGACTTAACGTAATGCCGCATGTAGGCTTATTATTATTTATTGTGTACCGTATTTAATTATCCTTACTGAATATAAAAGACATTTATTAAATGTTAAAGAATTAAAAGATCGACATACTAAACACTAATTAGCGAGTAATCTGAACTACTTAGGAAGCTCTGAAAGCAAAATGAATGCCGTAATGGACAGGCTTTTCACTGGCTTTTAATGAGTAGTGTTATCTGTTTGCTTAGAGTGTAGCTCCGTGAATTAAAATCGTTTAGTGTTAGTTTAAGTGCCTCTCCTTGCGATATACTGTAAAAATATATATTCACGCTCGCTTATCTCCCCATCAATATTCCTTTTAATTAAATAAATTCATTAAACAGTTTAACCATTCTCATTCCCAAATCTCTTTTTCTTTAAAAATGTCCCAATGCGAACGCAGTGTTTCAAAGCTCAAGCACGGGCTACCAGGTATCGTTATATACTGTAGAATTCAGAATAACAACGTAAAACAGCGCCAATATATATATATATATATATGTGTGTGTGTGTGTGTGTGTGTGTGTGTGTGTACACCTCGGTGGTGCTGTGGTTAGCGTCAATGACTACGAATCCATCGGCCCCGGGATCGAGACCCGGTGATGTCAGCCGGCGCGCAGCAAAACCCAGCTGTTCATCCTCTCACACAATTAAGAAAGTGGGTGGTAGATAAATTGGTACCCTGGATGACCTAGTGGTTAAGACGCTGGGCTGCTGGTGGGGCGTGGTTCGGATTCCACGTTAGTAGTATGACCGCAAAATGGGAGAGTGCAAATTGCAATACAATGTTGATCAATGGTTGCAAAAGGGGGAGGGGGTTGGAACCCATGGGGGGGAGGGTGTTTAGCCCCCAAGCTGCATGAAGGGGGGAGTGGGGTTTTACCTCCCTAAACTTAACCTAGGAAGGTAAGAGAGAGAAGGAGTGGAGGAGAGAGGAGAACATCTTTTCGCCTGCAAATCCGGGCGCATAATGAATGCTCTTGACAGCCGAAGTTAGCTAGAGGTTTTAATCAGCCAGTTGACATAGAAGGCTTTATCTGGCTTAGAAGGCGTAAATAGCTTGTTTAGAAAGGTGTGTATATGTATATATCTAGGATGAATTTCATAATTAGACGCGTGAAAAGAATGAATGATGCAAACCCACAAGGAAAAAGAAAAATGATTTTAAGGCCTTTCGTGTATTCAGAAGTACACCTCGTCAGGGAATGAAGTGTGGTGGAAAGATGACCAAAAATATATACAACGGGACAGAAAAACAAAAAGATTAACACAAGATTAACAAGAGTTGATTAGAAGCAAAAGTGCGGATGTGGATGCGGATGCGAGAAAATGTGCGGATGTTCCGCGGATGCGGATGTGACCTACATCACTAATCCAGGCTATACAAGACTATAAACAGCATTACCCACTCTAACAGCGGCATTCACACCTCACACGCGGCTATCTGTCGCAGCCAAAATAATATCCCAACATCCACACAACAAGCTAACATTCTAGTTAATCACTACGCAAAGCTAAGTCACTTAAACAGACAACAACCAGAAACACGCAGACAGACAAACAGCCAGACACAAGGAAACCTACAGACTCGACACGACCATTACACCCTTCAACACAGACCAGACCATCAAGATCATCAAAAACATTAAGAATTCGAAGGCTACTAGACCAGACAACATATCTAACATACACCTTAAACACTTGGGCCCACAAGGAATACTAGCTCTCACAAATATCAGCACATATTCATACCAACACTGTATTATTCCTGACATATGGAAACAAGGTAAAATTATTACACCACTCAAACCAAACAAAAATCCAACAGAACAGGCTTCCTATAGACCCATTACTTTACTATGCACACCTTCCAAAGTAACAGAAAGACTAATCTTACAAATCACCAACCCACACCTTCAGTGGCGAAACTACATTTTTGGGACCCTGAAGCTTGAACTGTTATGGGGGCCCCTTCGTCATCAGAGGGGACTCGTTAGGATAAAGAGGTGAAAATCTGATTTTTGGTGTTAAAATGCACAAGCGAGACGAGTGCAGCCTGAATTGAGAATTCAGATGTCTTTTTATGGTTCCGATTGGCTCTAGCCTAAGGGCTGAGCTATAGAACTATTAAGCCGTGCACCAACGAAGGATTCGAGGATCCAGCTGCCAAAATGTAGACTATGAATAGATTCTGGCGAGCTCAGCGAGCCCATACAGCTGGGGGTTCGGGCGCTGCAAGCCCCCGAGAAAATTTTGAAATTTGACCAATTACAGGAGCATTTTGAGGCCATATGAAATGGGTATTAGAGCATATTCTAAGGTCAATATTAAGTACTTCAACCGATTGGCTTATGATTCTATCACAAAAACAGCCTTATTTTAATAACAAACACTTAAAAAAACTCCATCGATTTTGTTGAAAAATTCACTCATTAAAAAAAAAGTTGCTTCAGGGCCCCTCCTGGATTAGGGGCCCTGAAGCTTAAGCTTCATAGTTTCATAGTAGATCCGCCACTGCACACATTCCACTATCGCCTACTCAACATGGATTCAAACCTCACCACTCAACCACGACATTACTCACTAACCTCACGCAGCACATCATGGATGGCATCAACTCCAGACGACCAGCTCAACGTACACTATTAACAACAATAGACATTAGTAAAGCATTTGATGCTATCCCACGCTTCCCTCTCATAAACAAAATACTCAACACAAACATGCACAATAACACCAAAAGGTGGCTGAGCAACTATCTCTCAGGAAGATACTCACGTGTCACATTTAATGGCAAGTCATCCAAAAACAAGCTTTTTCCGAACGGGGTCCCTCAAGGCACTGTTCTCTCACCAACACTCTTCAACTTATACATGCATGACATTCCAACACCCATAGATAACAAGCTTACATTATCATCATATGCAGATGACATCACTCTAACATCCACCCACAACAACATCGACACCGCTACAAATAACCTAAAAACATACATAAACAGTATACAAGACTGGCTCACACACAATAGACTCAAAGTAGCGCCCACAAAATCAACCATCACCTTGCTTACAAGCAACACAAAAGAACACCAGGTAATTCCACAGCTTACACTAAACAACATCAACATTCCACACATTCACAGGACCAAAATACTTTGGGTCACATACAACACATCATTATCTTTTGCAAACCACATTCAGGACATTAAAAACAAATGTACGTCAAGACTTAACACGCTTAGGGTACTAACAGGCACAAACTTTGGACACCAGCAGGAAACAACATCACTCATATACAAACAATATATTCGCTCAGTTATGACTATGCTAGCCCATGCTGGGCACCCAGTATCTCAAACACACACATAAACACCTTACAGACAATACAAAACAACGCACTTCGTATCATTACAGGATCCACTCAAACAACACCAATAGAACACCTGCACACAGAAAAAAAAATACTGAAAGTTGGGGAACATTTAGACATGAGGGGAACACAATTCATGGCAGCAGCGACAACTAACCCACAACACCCTTGCCACTACATGTACAATCATGCATCAACACCTCGCACCATTAAGGTAACACCAGAGAGACATTATAACCAAATACTCCATTCCATACCACGCCCCACAGACATCACACAGTACAGAAAACACATACACACACACCTAACCCACAAAGCACTGACACGACTCGGTCCGAATGCGGTCCTAGGTGCGAAGCCACCACCCATTAACAGGTCAGAGATCAGCCTGAGCAGATCGGATCGAGTTAACTTGGCACGATTCCGATGTGGACATCACCCCAACTTACGGACATATAAACACAGACTAGACAACTCCATAGACGACACCTGCCACCTGTGCCAGGACACACCACAAACAATTGAACACATTATGACAGACTGTACCGCTCTAGCACAACAACGAACACAACACAACATCACTGGTGCGCTGAACCTCTGGTCCACTCGGGAGAGGGCGATCGGTCACCTGCGTGCCGCCGCCTTGCTTGATCAGGGTGGGCTGATCGGCTAAACAACAACAACAAATACAAAAGTATTGTTAATGGTAATCAAGAAAGAGAAACCAATTACTGTTTCTAACATTTAATGTTTAAACATTGGCATTTTGAATGGTATCAGATACAGAAATGACAAATTTGTTACAGTTTCTAATACGTTTTCGAAAATCCCACCGTCAACTTCAATGCACTTTGCAACTCGTGTGCGAAGATCGCGTGTTGTTCGTCTGAGTTGATCTTGACGTTCCTTTATGCGGGCAGCACATCCAAAATGCGCGCGAGCAATTCGTCTCGTGTATCCACCTTTCTTTTGTAAATTTGACTTGGTGGCCATTGAATGGGACCACCGCGGCCGATCCATTGACCAGGGAAAGTTTGATTTTGGTATTGCATCACCAGAAGGGTAGAATGTGGAGGAGCTCCGTCATGCCGAAAGTACGTACCAGCGCGTGTAGCCAAAGGAACATCCTCCAATAGTCCTGGAAATTCATTTTGCAGAAATTCTAGGTAACTTTGTCCTGTAAGACAATTTTCTAAAGTAACAGGTCCAATCAGCTGACCACCGATGAGAGATATGAGTGTTGTTGATACCGTCACAGGTGAAAGTAGCTTCATCGGTGAACAATATTAATTGAAGCAATCGGCGAGTACCATTTACCCAGTGACAAAATTCCAGTCGCATGGCAGCGTCTCCGGGTTGAAGGTGTTGTACACGCTGTACATGATATGGATGCAAGCCTTCCTCACGTAATTTTCGCCAGACTCTTGTGTGTGGTACACCGAGACGTGTAGAAATTCTTCGTGAGCTAGTAGTAGGACTACGCTCTACCAACTGAAGAATGTTTTCCACTTCATCCACATCTTGTTGACCTTCACGTTCAAATGAAACATGAGCGCTGGGCAGTGTACCAATCTCAAGCAATGTGTTGAAAACCTGGTAAACACTCTTCGATCAGGAATTCTGCGGTTCGGAAACCGTCCACGGTATTCTGCAACAGCAGCTGTTGCATTTCCATCACAAAAACCGTAGACATACACCATATCTGCATATTCGGCATGTGTGAAGGTGTGTGGCATTCTTAACATTGCTTCAAACACCAAACAATGCCACTCACAACATTCAGCTGTCGATTGGCTTATGTTACATGCTTACATTACCGCTTACATGGTTCAAGGTTATAGGGGAGGGAAGGGGAAGGAAGAGCTGCGCGGCCATCAGATTCAAACAGCTCTATCTCCGTAACCATTCAGAATTAGACACATGCTCATATGAACTTTTTTTCTCACAATGACCGATACTATCACTTCCAGAAGTACTGACCTTTCAACCTGAAACACCCTGTATATTATACATATACACATATATATTATATACATATATTATATATATATATATATATAATATATATATATATATATATATATATATATATTATATATACACACACACATATATATATTATATATATACACACATATATATATTATATATATACACACATATATATATATTATATATATACACACACATATATATATATATATACACACACATATATATATATATATATACATACACATATATATATATATACACACACACATATATATTATATATATTTATACACACACATATATATATATATATATATATATATATATATATATTATATATATACACACACATATATATATATTATATATATACACATATATATATTTTATATATATATATACCCATACATATATATATTATATATACACATATATATATATGTAAAAAGTGAACAATGAACAATTCCCACACCATCATTATATGGATTCATTGTCTTCATGCAGTACTTATGTTCGTTTAGTTTTTATGTTCGAATGTCCATTTTTACATAAGAAACCAAAATCGCCTAAGCGAGTTTTGGATAGAATTTCGATTTATACTTCTTTATTCATTACTGTATTTCTCTAATTCATCTTTTCTAATAATGACTTATACTCTATGACGTCATAAAATAACTTTATTCTCTTTACGTTTCCCATACTTTGTACACTGAATCACGTTCTTAGTATTTGGACATCTTCCGTATTCAATGTATGGTAGATTCTTTAGTAATAAGGTTGTGGTGTTATGTAGTATAAACATTATTATTCAACCATATTCATCCATACGTCACGTTTTCCCGTCATTAATTCCCCTTGATCATTATCCTGTATAAATTTTATTAAATATTCATTTTTTCTCGTTCGTTCGAAAACGCAAAAATATGTTCTCGTATTGTTTTTTTTATTATTTTTTTCAAGTGCGTTCACCCCTCGCACGATATTCATAAATGCTTAGTAAGATCAAATTTCGCGAACTATGCATAACTGAACGCTTCAAAGATAAAAATTCCTCCTCTCGCTCTGATTTCAAATTTATAACATATTATAACATATTATATATATAAATCCAAACCATATGTGCCCCATGTACTTTGTATTATATTTCTAACATCTTAATTGTCTATTAATATGAAACACTGTAAAAACAAAACAAAGTTATAGTAACTGTTTAATTGTAATTAACTGTAATACTTTAATTTAATATAACGTAATGTACTTTAATGAAACTGTAATTAATAATAACTTGTAATGTACTTCAATGAAACTGTAATTAAATGTAATGATTTAATTTATAATGTAGGAATATACTTTAATAGAAGTGTAATTAAACAATAAGTGAATATGAAGTAATCCATAATTGTAATCGTAATTGTAATGAACCAAAATTAATACGTACTCAGTCGTGTACTTAATTTGTACTTATGTGTACTATTACGAAATGATATCGCCTTCATAAATGTAGACTCGGCGAAAAATACAAATTAGTTTTTATTTTTATTTTTTTAAAATTTTTATTTGCAATCTTTCAAACATCTGATCATGTGTTTAAAAGGGGAAACTTAACCTTCGACTGTCTTCCCCCAAACATTTAAGTTTATATTATACATGTATTTGTAAAATTACGGCACTTCTTCATTAGACTTCTTCATCAAGTCACTTCATCATAGCACTTCATTAGGACTCCCTTGTTAGCAGCCTTGCTGCGGGGAGGGGGCAGAGGCCCCTTGCCTTCTTAAATTTTTAGATTCCGGCCTGAGCCATGGTCGAAAGAGGTCGAACCTCTACCCTTGTAATTCAGAGCACTAACTGTAAATTTTTAAGAAGTAAATTACCGTAAGAGAAACTTTTTATTTTTCCCTTCGAGTTGGGCTATCTTCAGAGGAATTTAGTCAGTAAAGTCGATAACTTTAGTATCAGAGAACGTATCAGAGAAAGTATCAGAGTATTATAGAAAGAGAAGAATTAAAAATTGGCGACCCTTTGCCCAAATTAAGAGACAACCCAAGCACCATAGAAGATATTGGCATAACAGTCTGGCGAGTCTGTAGCCAAGAGTTTAACAGAGTGGCGACCCACCATTTGACCGGAGAGAAAAGAATTAGAATGTTATAGAAGAAATATCCGTTGCTGCCTCCTAACTAGAACCCCCGTCGATTCCGAACCGACTCAGGGCCATAGACGGAGGGGTTAACAACTGGCGACCTTGCCAGGATCTTAGAAGATTTTAACAAGAAGATTTTAACAAGAAGATTTTAACAAGAAGATTTTAAGAAGAGGCCACTCTTTGGCCAAGATAGAAATTACCCTGCATCAGGATAAAACCATTTGACCGGCGTGTCACGACTTCTAGTTCGTAACATCCACCCTTGAACCGGTGTGTCACGACTCCAAGTTCTCCACGCCTAGTTTTCATCCAAGTAGAAGTAGCCAGCAAGACGTCTTCAGGACACGTCTCAAGGAAATTTTGTTAAGTACAGTTTGTTTTTTTAAGTAATTTATAAACACTTGAAAAGTCAGCATTATTAACAGTTAATATTTAGTATGGAGCCAGAATTTAACACAAATCACTTCAGACACCAGTGATACATTTGTTTTTATTGAAACAGTAATTTCAAAGAGAGTTAATTTCAAAGAGAGTTAATTTCAAAGAGAGTTAATTTCAAAGAGAGTTAATTTCAAAGAGAGTTAATTTCAAAGAGAGTTAATTTCAGAGTTATTTTCACTGTTATATAGTCAGTATAGAATAATTTTATTTTATGTACCAAACATAATAGTACCAGAGTGAAATGTTGTTTACATTTTATATTTTTGTTTGCAAATTCTTTTCAAATTATTGAATTGAATTGACTTGCAAATTAAGAAAGAGAGAGTTTATAGAGAGTTTATAGATTTAGAGAGATACTTGAAGTAATTTTGAAGTCATTTTTCTGGTCATTTTTTAAGTCAGTTTTTGAAGTCAGAAGGTTGCACCAAGAGGGTCAACCAAAACAGAGGTTAATCGTCTCCACTTGAATAGAGATCAAGTGCAGTCATTTTCCATTTTCAGTTAATTTCAAGTTAGTTTCAGAATACTTGATAAGAGGTCAAGTCAGAAGGTTGCGCCAAGACGGGCAACCGCCCCAGAGATTTATAGAAATACTTGATGGAGTTCAAGTCAGAGAGTTTTATTTGAAGTTAGAGAGTTCAAGTCGAAGTTATTTTTCAAGTCGAAGTTATTTTTCAATTCACAGTTTTCTTCCAAGTCAGTATTATTCCAAGTATTCCGAGTCCCAAGTATTCCGATCCCAAGTATTCCAAGTCCCAAGTCATTTTTATTTCGAGCCCCAAGTTAGTTTTCAATGCAGTCAATTGAATTCAACTTTTTCTTTGTAAGTTAAGAGAATTTAATTGAAGAAAATGTAACTTAAGAATTTAATTCAACCTTTTTTTGTGCTGTAAAAGAGAATCTAATTCAACCTGAATTGACCGGGTTGCGTCTTTAGTTAACCTTTCTTTGTTTTGTTGTAAGAAGGAAATGGACCGATTTGTCTTTTCTTTTTCACGCCATTGTTGCGTATATAAATATATAGTCATGTAATTTATTATTTGTCACAAAACCGTTTTTACAATTGTTTGTAATGACTTTGATAATCATTGTAATGTATACGTGATAATAATAGTTGTGTAATAATTAATTAATCGATCTTGTCCCAATGACTCCTTTTAAATTACTATGCTGAGGAACATGCCGTCCCTCCGTTTTGTTTCAACTTTTTAAATTTTTGTTCTAAGTAGTGTGACAAGCAATCTTTTTTTAAAGAGCAAAGTGCTCACGAAAGACTTATTGTCAATTTCAGACATATACCCCCCGCTCAGTCACTCAATTCCCCCGAATGTAGTACTCCAAACTTTATTTTTATTTTATTTTATTTTAACACCCCCAACCCCATTTGAACCGTGTCAACCAGAGAAATGGTTCAACCATGGTTAATTCCTCTTTGGTACGATGGAGCATAACCTCAATTTAGGTTGTGTTTTTTTTTATATTACAGTATATGTTTAGTTCATTATAGTTTATAATTGATTTCTATTCTTAACTTTTATATTTTTTATATTTTTTTTTATTCGATGAATACTGAGTAATTGTTTTGGTCGAATTTAATTAATTGTGTGTCAAAATATCAAATAATTCAAATTCTATCAACATTTAACGAAAGAGTATAATTTTTCTACTTAACATGCAAAAATTATTAAACCTTTTTAATATTTTTTTTTTATTATATAAAAATAATTTTTAATGTAAAATTTACCTGAGATTATTAAAAGAAAAGATTGTTCGAAATGCTTCCCTTCAATTTCAATAACTTTTTTATTCTTGGTCGAAATTCATCTATGGCTCGATTTACTTTTATTTTTTTTAAATATTATAAAATTATGTTAGCTCATTAAAATGCATAATTGATCTCTATTTTTAAATTGTATTTTTAATTTTCTTTTGTTCAATTAATCGTGAGTAACTGTCCTTAAATTGTTATTGTACCATTTGTAAGGTATCAAACGAAAATTATAGTCAAATTGACATACTACTACAGTATATGGCTATGAATGTTACTAGTCGAATTTAATTCCATCTTCAAAATTTAATTTTTAATACCGCTAGATTTACTTTTTCATTAATTGTAAAGTCCTCTAAGTTCGTTTTTTTAATTACCTTATACGTGTAACTGATTAATTATGTAAAATCTATAATCCTAATTGAATTTTATTACTTCTGACACATTCGAATTCATTTACGTTCCGTCCCTCCAGTCACTTTCACATTAAACTCATATGCATACACCATCATTAATACTACCTGTAATTTAGAATTTTATAATAAGTGACCTTGAGCTTAAAGGATTTTATAATAATAATAATGATAATAATAATAACAATAACTGACTTAAACTTAAAAGATTTTATAACCCTAAACCCATCTTAAATTATTATACATTATTTTTAAACTTTGTTCATTCAAAAACCTTCCAAATCCCTACACATACACACGCATGTATGCACACTATATATACTATATACATACAAACCTTATGCTAAAATCATTGAATATCACAATAAAACTATTTCATTACGTAAGTGCAAACTATGCTATTTAGTCTTAATCATTTTTGCTTTCTAATATATCTTGCTCATGCATTTATTCAGTTACTTGAACAATCCTATCAGCTAATCTGTCCCTCGAAATTGTAAAATACACACTTTGCACCTAATACACCCAAATACACACTAGACCACAGGTCTATACACCATCGATTACGTAATTCTATTTTTACCTACACTAGTCAATAAAAATAGCTTATAGATTGTACAATTTACATTTTTCCCTTTTATCTACTCTATTCATTATGTACAGTGCTTACAATAAGTCTCGCGCCTCTGTCTCGTCCCAAGCTAGTCTGTTAGGTATAAAATGGGCGGTCATTATGGCAGCGGAGGTGTGTTCGGATTGGTGCACATAATTGCTCTAACCCCATCAATGACGTCCATTATTACGTCACTTCTGCTACATTTTAGTGTTTAAAATACAAATGATTAAGAAGCAGAATGACCAAGTTTCGGGATGTTGGGATGGTTATGGAGCAATCCTAGTCATCATAATATTAGCTGGGCATTACATTATACCGTCTCAATATATACTGTAGACTATAGAGAATGACTAATTCCGCAAATATCCCAAATCATGGCATGATACCTAAGTTATTTTGACGCAGGTCTAAATTATTTGCTCAAATGCAATGATTGATATTAAGTAATTGTTGGGAATTGTTGTCAATATTGTTGTTTGTGATACATATCCTACGTGAAGAATCTAATGATCAAATTCCTCAGTGAACCTCTCACGCGCTCGCATTTCGAGGAAGTCACGGTCGTCTCACTAATAGATAGTTTATCCATTGTTTTAAGTGGTAACCTATTCCATCTTATGAAAGTCATTAGTCTAAAGCAAGACTGGTGGGCCGTGAATCAGAAAAATTTGCATTTGATTTGTTCATCGTAATTATTACGTAATATAGTATACTGTATATAGTAGTATATAAGAGTTTATTGGTAGCATATCATATGACAATTCCCATAAACATGTGATGGCCTCGATGTTGCCAGTTTTTATTTTTTTCCTGAAACTATTACCTTCTCATAGTTTGTTTCAACAATGCATATATTATCATCTCCACGAGCGTAAACATTGCAAGAAAAGATTCTAACTAAGGATAAGTAAAGTTCTTTCATGGTCACAATATATACTTTTATAGATGTCAAACATAAAAATATAATAAAATTCTATATTAACATAAATATATATTCGATACACATTTACGTCATGGCTTTAAAATCAGTATTTCGTATAGCTTCCTCCGGCATCAATAATTTCTTGCAATCGTTGCGGCATAGAAGAGGCCAGATTGTAGGGAATGTTTGGTGTTCGACGTAAGCTCTCCCAACTATTCCTCGTGTGAGCTAAAAGTGCTTCAAATGTTCTTTCATTGCGTTGCTCCCATTCGTTAATCATTATTGCCCAAAGGTTTTCAATCGAATTCATATCAGGAGAACGTGGTGGCAGAATTAGATTAATAATCTCTGGCTCCCTTTCCTCCTCCCTTCGTAATTCCCACCCAACCTTGTTTCCTTCGACAAGCAACGCTTACCTCCATCCTCATTCCACTTCCTTCATTAAACCTATTATCGCTTTTACTGTCCCTTCCTTCCATCCTTCAATGCCAGCGTTCTTAAACCTAGCACATAAATTATATAATATGGAATCTAACACCTTAGATCTCTACGCATTCATGTTACTTGAAGATGCCTGTGTCTTAGGGGAATCTAAGGGTTGAGAGTGGGCTTGAGGGGGTAGTCTATAGATTACTACAGATGACCTTGAACGCTCCAACTATTTAAAAATGATTATTTATTACGCACATCATATGGCATAATACACACATGAATTTAAGTATCTTACACTATAGGAATGGAATTGAATCCTACCAGAGTTAAAAAGTCGCAAAATATGATAGATTAGTTTGTATTAAGAGGTTACTAAGAGAAAAGGATTTGGGATAGAGCGGAAGGCAGAGTATATATTTTCTCGAGTTTCGGTTATTATTAACGTTATATGGATACATTGCCATGCGGTGTGATCAGAGAGAGAGAGAGAGAGAGAGAGAGTTACAAGGAGTTACAAGGAGTTACAAAGAAAATAAGTACCTCAAAAGGCCTTGCGGCCCATACCGAGGAGGTACCAGTGGCAACGGGTGCCAGGGAAAATTTTTTACACCCTCAAATAGTGTGCAAGATTTCGTCTAACCTTTTCTTAAAATGATCCACAGAGGAACTGTTCACAACTTCTGAAGGTAACCTGTTCCACGTGTCACAGATCTTATACGTAAAGTAATTTCCACACACACTAGTCCTAAACCGCTTCAAATCCAACTTCCAACCATTGTTGCGAGTTGGGTTATCATTTAAACTAAACATGCTTCTAAAATCGACATTGTTGAACCCGCGTAAAAGCTTAAAAACCTCGATCAGTTGACCGCGCAGCCTCCGAGTTTCCAGCGAAAACAAGTTCAGGGCGCGTAACCGTCGATTGTAGCCCAAATGCCTAACGGAAGGGATTAACTTTGTGGCCCTCGCCTGCACTCGCTCCAGCCTCTCAATATCTTTCCTGAGGGTGGGCGACCAAAACTGCACAGCATATTCCAGGTGCGGCCGAACCAGGGAATTGTACAGAGAGAGCACAATCTCCTTGTTCCGAAACTGAAATTGCCTCCTGATATAACCTAACAGCTTCTGGGCTTTCTTTTCAACCTCTACGCACTGTTTGGTAAACTTAAGGTCGCTGCTAATTAGCACACCCGTCCTTTTCCAAATCAGTCGCCTCGATATTACTCCCCAACATTGAGTAGGCCGACTTGGGATTGGCATAGCCAATGTGCATCACTTTGCATTTACCCAAGTTAAACGGCATTTGCCACTTTTCGGACCACTCTCCTATCCGGGGATGGGCCACTTCAGCGCCGCCACTTCAGCGCCGACGTTTCAGCGCCGCCATTTCAGCGCCAGGCCACTTCAGCGCCAGACTATTCAGCGACGGGCCCTTTCAGCGCCGGTCATTTTCTCTGTTGTTTTTATTGACTATACTTGTTTAGACTTTGCTTGTTTTATTAACATTACTTGTTGTTATTAACTTTGTATAATGTTGGTTTGGTTTTGGTTATGGTACTTTATTTTCCTTCCATTATAAAAAAAATTAGTGTTGGGATTAGGTTAGGTTAGGTTAGGTTAGGTTAAAACAGCCCGCCGCAGGCGTTAGCCGTAGTTAGCCAGCTTCAAGTTAGGTTAGGTTAAGAATATTTATTCATATAACTAATGATGTAATTTCAGAATATTTTGCTCCCAACACTTATATCATTTTTCCTTTTTTTATTTCAGAATTTGTGAACCCTTTATTTTCCTTCCATTATAAAAAAAAATTAGTACCTGCACAGTGCACATAAAATAAAAAAATTGAATTAATTATTTTCATTAGATATATCGATCCTTAGCCTGCACATTTTATTGAGTTGTCTTGAAACTATTGTGGCGGGCGCTGAAAGGGCCCGTCGCTGAATAGTCTGGCGCTGAAGTGGCCTGGCGCTGAAATGGCGGCGCTGAAACGTCGGCGCTGAAGTGGCGGCGCTGAATCGTACGCTACCCCTCCTATCCTACCTAGGTCCGCACGCAGTTCCTCGATCGCTTCGGGCGTCCCAACATTGGCCCCAAGTTTGGTGTCATCAGCGAATTTGGTGATCCGACTGACGATGCCACCGTCGATATCGCTTATGTAAATGATAAAGGACAGTGGCCCCAAAACGGAACCCTGAGGAACCCCACTAGTGACCGAGGCCCAACCCGAACTAACCCCTTTAATTACAACCCTCTGCCTCCTATTCTTCAGCCAGTTTTCAATCACAACGCGCCCATCCCACCGGCCCTACGAAGCGGACCCTACCTTTACCCCTTGTATTTTACGACGCCTAAAACTTCATCAACCAAAGCATAGCGCTCATTGTTTCAAAATTTGTTAATATGTATCTGTGTAGCGGTAACGTCAACAGATGGAACTGCTTTCGCCATATCGTCAGCTGAACCTACTTAAATATATACATATTTCGCATGTCTATCTCCGTCTGTGTAACGATGACGCTACCAGATCGAAATCTACTAAAACGCAAGGAAACGCCTACACTAACTAGTCTTTCTAGCAAAGAACGCAGCGTCTCGCTGATCTGAGTATGAACTGCAAATCACCCAGAACTCACCACGGGGAGACAGACAGACAGACAGACAGACAGAGAGAGACAGAGAAAGAGGGAGACAGAGAGAGACAGAGACAGAGAGAGACAGAGACAGAGAGACACACACAGAGAGCTTTTAAATCACACCT